>JALIZH010017847.1:0-58296 GCA_030522465.1 Rhipicephalus appendiculatus
GTTCTCGAGAGCCTCGACTAGCGGTCGGCAGCGTTTTATGACCATGCTCAAAAAGTGTTGCAGGGTGTCTTTAATGTTATCGTGGTTATGGGACGATAAACCCGTGAGTTATATTATTGTTGCATCAGTTTATACATCCCGTGTTCAATATAAACATCAATCAAATAACCATTTTATAATTCTGTTTTCTTTTTCCTGTCAGAGATTAGGTAGTTCATTAGTGCTTCGTTTATTTCCATTGCATTTCGTGTATTTGGGTCTCACTAGACTTTGTGAGCACTCGCTCAATCCACTGCTGAGCCGAAGGTCGTGGGATCGAATCGTGGCCATGGTGGCCGCATTTCGATGGAAGCGAAGTGTTAGACAACAGGCTATTTGGGTTAATGTGGATGTTAAACAACACCAGGTGGTCTGAATTCCCAGGAGCCTCCATTACGGCGTTCCTGATATTAATGTCGTTGTTTCGGGACGTAAAAGCCGAAGAAGTATGAGGGAGCTAGCTCATTCGACGATACATAGACGACATGAGGAATCCGGAAAGTTTTATTAGGCGTCATTTTGCAGCGCTAACGGTTTTCTCGCATCGTCACCTTAAAACAGCCAATGCAAAGTTAATTAGTGGTGGAGGTATACGGATACCCATTAGGAAGTCGTCTCCAACTTGGGATCTGTGGGTAGGGCCAACCCCAGGGGTAGTCATAATAGCACTTCCACTGGCTCACGCAGTGGCCGTTCGAACTTCTAAAATAGCCCCTCTTGCAGAAACACCCGGAAACCGCATCGTAGGTGCATCCAATACTACGTCGTTCGCCGCACTTTCGTTCAGCGCAGCTACTGCTTACACCAGTCTTGTACACCTCGTTCCTTCCGCACCCTGCACAAAAGAAAATATTCACCAGCAAACTTGAAGCCTTCATGGAGGCAAGCTGGCATCCGTCTACACATATATTTTTGTGATCAGGAGGACAATGTAAAAATATGCCAATGGGAACATGTGATGTTGGGGTTGACTACGTTTTCTATTGTTTACTCTCTTTCGGAAAATATGTGGACGAGAATGAGCGCCCAACAGCGACTTGCTGAAGGCCACGAGACCATGTTGCATGGTTTCGCAAACATATATCCGAATCACTACGCGTTGAAGAACATATTCATCCAATACTAAAGGCAAAATGAAGCAGCAAAATACTGACACATATTGAGTATGTCAGTGATACAGTACGAGAAACACTTAAATTGTGGGACCATAGTGGTGCACGAAAAAAAATTATCACGATTATCATCAGCCATAGCATCAACACAGTGCGCAGCTACTCACTCCACCTCTGAAGCTAGACTGATTATTGCATATCATTGCTATAACATAACCATAACGAATGTTTTTTCACCTTCCAGTAGTCTTATGCGAATGCATATAGGACTATGTGAGTTAGTCAGATATGCAGTTTTAAACAGAAGCGTGATGTGGCTAATCCCATCAGTTTTTGAACATATTGAAGAACGTGTGAAGCGACATGATATAAGTTATCCCTGATCATTTTTTTCCAGCGAATATTTTGCCTGACAGGACTGCTCCGTTATGCCGTGGGACATTTCATCTTCTTCGTTTTCTTAGACTCCAGAGGGAGTATTCCACAGGGGACACGTTTGCTCTCACAGAACATGTGACAAACTTCTAACAAATATAATATAGCGCTATTCGATGAAAGCAAAGTTGTTCAACCTACGTCCCCAAGGAAACCAATTTGGCCAACCACTCGGACAAAAATCTGGAACATGTCCTAGCGATGGTGTCCAATGTCCCGGCCTGTAGGAAGAAGTTCCTTGGCTGCCTAATGTACCTCCTGAATAAGCAAGTTCTGCTTGAGCGTTTACCTGCAGAAGAACTGCGAACACCAAGAGAATCATAAGAACGCCCAATGTGGCCATTTTATGCTGTGTTGGGATGCATTCGAGGCAGAAATCTGGCTCCTTATATAGGGAAATATACCGAGAACTCCACACTTGAACGCTTTTGTTGAATTTTAATTCTGTGCTATATCATAAAATATTACGCTGTGACGCAAGTCCCTTAATGACCTTCCGTACTGTACTGAAAGATGTCCAGACCAAAAAAGTTTCTTAAGATACAAAACAAGAACAAAAAGCGATCTTTCCGGCTACTGAACTGTATTTACAGCGAAGCAATAAGTTGTCACTAAAAATGTAGTTAACATGAAAAGCATTTTATTCTTCTTTTAGTGCGCGAAATGCTTGAAGAGCGCACCATCTGTCTGTTCTCTTTATTCCTTGACCTTTCTGCGCACTGAAAAAGGTTGCCTTGTCAAGTATGTTGTACCAAGCATACAACTTCTTGCACCACATAATGTGTAAAGAAAACAATGAGGTGAGCGTCTGAATCCTTGTGAGATGAAATAACACCGTGAATGACGCATGTTCAGTATATATGATAAAATATGTTTCATAGATACTCTTACGTGGCGCTTATATTTGCAGTCAACTTGAACGATACATCATTCACTGACCTACAAGAGGGTTCACCGTCCTTATGTTGCAATCAGGCTATGACGTCGTAATTTTGTGCTTTGCATTCTCGAAAAGCTCTTACGTGGCTGCAATATCTCTAACATGCAGAGTTTCTCCGGCACTTATGAGCGCCCATTGACAGCATTCCGCTGTTTTCGTGAATAAGAAAAGCGGAAGTGGATGTCATTATTGGGGTTATTTACTGAAAAAGACAACAGGAAATGACAGGAATATCTGACGTCGTATTATTCGACATGTAACGCCGCTGTTACCGTGCGGTTTGTCGCAATGTTCTCTTTTAGTTTTATTATGTCCAAAGTGAATAAATAAATATTCATACCCTAATGTTAATACTTCCCGTAAAACTAAAATGTTTATTCGCTGTTCAAAATGACATCAGAACTTGCCATAAGGACAACAAAAAGTCATGTTATTGCGACAGGATGTCGCTCTTAATACATTTTCCTGATTCAAAGCAGGTGTTTCCGTTGTTTCAACACGCGTGTTGTTCGAGTAGTGAGCTGTAGAGGTACGAGAATTATTAGTAGTACCGCAGAAAAATTTGCTGTCGAAAGAGGCACCGTATTCTCACGCTAGGAATGTGCCCGAAATAATGTGAACATTTTGGTGTAGCACTACAAAAATCTAACTAATCAATGCAACTGTCTTCCCCCCTTTGTTGTTTCACTGAGCCGTATTCATCATTAGGACGATAGCCTTAAGTTCGTCATAAAAAGCTAAATACGGCCTGAAATGCAAAAGCTCACGTGACCTCTAGCGAAATGGGAAGTAAAAGCAAGTGTTCGAGCAGGATTTAAAAAGGCCGACATTCTGTGCGGCGGTGAAGCATTCAATCAGTCACCCCATGGCTTGTAGCTTCCTCGGAAGCGGGTTCCTTATGCGTTCATATAAGACAGCCCGAAGACGAAAGCCATCTTCTCTTTTTTAAATGCGAATGCATTTCACAGTCGGGCTATGTCAGGCGTCCGGCGTTGGCGTTGTGCGGCGTTGGCGTTGTCCGCGGAGGAGGAGGAGGAGGATAGGTTGAGGAGGTGTGCGCGCCGGCAGGTGTTAGATGTGAAGCATCTTATGGCGAAGCTTAATCCGGTGGTGGTGGTGTGCGTCGTGACCACCCTTACTGCGCATGCGCAAACCCTTTCAAAAAAAATAAAAATAAAAAACCTCCTCTTTCCTTCTCTCTCCTCTAGGCATCCCTCCCCGCGGCAACCACACCCTCACTGCGCATGCGCCTCCCCTCCTCTCTCCCCTGCTACGCTCCCCCCCTCTCTCCTCTAGGCATCCCTGCCCGCGCCGTCCACACTCCCACTGCGCATGCGCGTCCCACCTCTCTTCTCTTCTCCTACGCTCCCCCCCTCTCTTCTTAGGCATCTCTGCCCGCAGCGTCCACACTCCCACTGCGCATGCGCGCCCCCCCCTCTCTCTCTCCTCTCCTACGCTCCCCCCCCTCTCCCTCTCTCGCCTCGCGACGCCGACACAGGCAGCGTCTGCTAGGCGAGTTTCTTGGTTGAAAAAACCGACTGCTCGCGCTGCACAACCGTTCACTGGCCACCCCGTATATATGGCAATGAATCTTGACCTCAAGGTGGTGCCGGTGGGAGATTTCTCCTGTGCGTTGTTGAACAATAAAAGTTCGCAGCGTGCGGGTGAACTAAAAGCGGACTGCGGCGGAGCTCGGCGGAGCTATACATGAAAAAAAAATTTAAAAAAGAAATAAAAACAATTAAAAAAAACAAGAAAAAGCAAAAAAAAAAGGGCGCTGCGCCTTGCTCCCGACCGGGCTGCAGAAATCAGGCGCCTTTTCCTTCTTCGAACCACAACCACCATATATAAATGGAGTGAAGCGCGCGCGAAATGCATTCGCATTTCCTCACGATTCCCCTTCGGGGAGGTGGGCGCATTTTTTTTCTTCTCAGCCGATGCAGTTATGGTTCAACCTTTTATAACCGGTGGAGAGCTTTAAACCACCCACTCGTTACGTCATTCAAAAAGTGTGACACCTGGTACGGTTCCACGCTTCTTCCACGACACGCGATTTTCCGCCTGTTGATGGGACCTGCTGCAACAGGCAGAACAAGTGTTCCACACTCGCCGTCATGGCTCGTTGCAGCGCTGACTTACACACCCAGGGTTAAGTGCATATATACACCTCATAAAGCGGACGGGGGGATGACCTCCACTGTAGCTTATTGAGTAGAGCATCGGACACGTTACTAGAGGGGTCGCCGGTGCGGTCCTTGCCAGCGGCAACTTGTATTTTCGTCCACTTTTCTTTCATCACATTTATATTACAATTACTACTAATAACATTCCCTATACGTTCCTTGGCATCGTTGCCTGTTAGTTGATATTGATGTGCGAAAAGGGTGCGACGCGGTCTATCTGCGTCAGTTATTTCGGGTACACAGAGACTCTTGGATGTGCACTTGGTTTGTCTCGGGTAAATGTCGACACCCAGTCAGACAGCGGAACGTATGTGCAGTGCCAGACAACCTTCGCTAATGTCCCCTCTTCCATCTCAGTGCCATTAACTCCATGGCCCCTCGACCTCTTCATCAGAGGCCAAGGTCTCACCTGCGCAGACAAGCTCCCCCTAACTAACTTCCACTTCTTGCTGGCGATCTATGTTGTAGGCCGAGGCCACACCACAGTCAGCGCTCGTTAGCGCTACAGTGCAATACATCGGTGGACTAGTCCAAGTAATTACAATTTCATCAAAAACATGTATTGCCAAAAAAGAAAAAACCGGCAGATCCCACGCATTGTGGGAATCGATGTAATGGGAAGCAGCCAGCAAGGAGCAAATCATGCTGTACATAACATGCATGTCATGATTTACATGTTAGGACTTGTTATTTATGTTCATCATACAGTCACGTCGCGCAAGACCAATTTTGGTGGATATCAAGCTAGCGAACTGGATGCAAGTGCACCATGAGCGTGGCATGTAAATCCCGTGGTACATTGCATGCATGTCGTGATTTTCGTATTACCACCTGCGACTTATGTTGGTCATACAGTCACGTCACGCAATACCAATTTTGGTGTATATCGAGCTAGAGAAACGGCCACGAGCGTGCCATGAGCGTGACATGCAAGTCATGCTGTACATGACATGACATTATTTTTATATTACCACTTGTCATTTATGTTTTTCATAGAGTCACGTCATGTAATACCGAACTTCTTGTTTATCAAGCTAGGGAAACGGCCGTGAGCGCACCACGAGTGTGGAATGTAAATCATGTTGTACACGACATGCATTTCATGATTTTCATTTTACGATCTATCATTTATATTTGTCATGCAGACACGTCACGCAATACCAAATTTAGTGTATATTAAGCTAGCGAAACGGCCGCGAGCGTGCCATGAGCTTGGAATGCAAGGTCATGTTGCACATGACATGTCATGATTTCCATATTACCACTTGTCATTTATGTTTGGCATACAGTCACATCACGAAATACCAACTTTGGTGTATATCAAGCTATCGAAACAGCCGTCTGCGTAGCATGAGCGTTGTATGTAAATCATGTTGTACGTGACATGCACGTTGTGATTTTCATATTACCACGTGTCATTTATGTGAGTCATGCAGAAATGTCTCATCCTACCAATTTTTTGATAAAGCCTCTCAAGTTAAGAAAACAGCTGCAGGAGCACCAGTGCTACGGCGTGTATATCAAACGGTTAATGACACAGTAATCACGATTTTCTTGATATGACCACTTAGTGATATTCGTCATACAGTCATGTTATAGCATACTAATTTTCGTGTAAATATTGTCAACAATACGATCTCGAGAGCACATATTCGTAGGCGGATAGATAGATAGATAGATAGATAGATAGATAGATAGATAGATAGATAGATAGATAGATAGATAGATAGATAGATAGATAGATAGATAGATAGATAGACGCAAAGTCACTGAAGTTCGCTAAGAAATGCTTCGCATTTAAAAATTGAAGGACACTTAGTTAATTCCAAAGTGCGTTCACCGAAAGCCTATGGCCATTGAACTTTATGCCAAGATTTTTTTTTTCGTAAAGCTATAATAAGGTGACCGCATCAGCAATAAGCATGCTCGCTCGCTCCTTTTCCACAATTCAGTTGTTAGGCGCTGTCGATGGCGAGCCTTACGTTGCACTACAAGTGCATTCGGGAGCCCCGAGGCGAAAACGTGTAGTGGCAGCGAGATGTTGCGACTGTGCAGCAAGAAATTGGATGGGATCGAATGCTGGAGCTCGTTGGTCTCGCTCTCGAGATGGCTTCGTGGTCTAATGCTCTCCCAACTGAGCATGTGGTAGCGATACGAATTAGGCGGTTTGTCGGCGATCATGATGCACCGGAGGTCGAGATCAATGATAAAGCGTGGCGGGCTGACGTATGAGAAGTTCATGGGCTTCTGAGCGACCATATCCGCATTGTTCTCGTAGACGGGTACAAAGTTAGTGTCCATGCGAATCTAGCAGTTTATATTGGGATCCACTTGCGAGTACCACGGGTCTATCACCTTTGGTAAGCTGTGGAACGGGCGGTCCATTGAACTAAGCATTTCTTCCGGAGATGATAGTTCCTTCAGGGGCTTTCCCTTTCGTTGGTTAAACTTTCCATTACCTTCGAGAACGACTGTTGCAGGTTTTCCATGCACTTCCATTCCGAGTGTCGAAACGAGAAGCTTGGAAGTCTCACGTGAGTACTCCATCGGAACCATGGACACGTCTTCTCCGCTGAATTCCACATTGTCAAAGAGAGGAACGAAGTTCATATAATTGACCAGCGCCAAGTTGTCCTCCATTCCGTAGACATCGTAATTCAAGGCACTATTACACTTCCTGTGTTCCTTGTTGGCTGTTTAGTCAGAACGCACTCGAACGGGCTGTTGCACTTGGCGGACAGCACGCGATTCCCCGCGCGCCACTTGCTTTGCTTCTGGCAGTGACTGTGCACTGCGGTTGTTGATTCGCGGCTGTCGTACCCCTTGCCGTCCTTGGAACCGATGCTCATGGGGCGCAGGGTGGTCTTGACGTGCTTGATGGCGAGTAGTACTTGGCGTGAAGAATCACGAAGACGCGATCCTTGTCGTGGGGGGTTGCACAAAATGTAACCGGTCTAGGACAAGTCACGCAATTCCGGCGCCACCACGATGCTGCTGCCGATGACGACGACGCGCGTGGACAAGACGAGCGTCGACATGCTCGACTTCCAAATTCCTGCCGCCAGCGAGGGCATTGTCAGCCTGATGACGATTGGTTTGCTTGGAAATGCCTTGCTCCAGTCCAAGCAAGTGGTGGTTGCCCTCTAAGGTTCGTGACTACGCTTCATCTTTCCCGATGGCATCAAGATGCCACATAGAAGATACGTCAATATCCGTTGCAGAAGAATTGCTGCTCGAGACGAACAGTGCGGTAGACGGAATTTGGATGTCAGACGACAAGGGTCCTTGTATCATTCATCCAAACGTTGTTTCTGTCCCTGTTAGCGTCTCGTTTATGCGGTCAATCTTGCCGGTGGTCGCCTTCCGATATGCTTCAGATTCTATGAGCACGCTGATGTCACCTTGTTGCCACGTATCTGCTTGACTATGCGTCAGCTAAATGGTATTCCTTTTCGTGGAGCGCCTGCAAGATGTGGTGCTCTAGCGGTGGACGTGTTACGGAGCATATCTCTGGAATTGTCAATGCTTCTAATTCCACAGCAGCATCGTTAAATTTGCTGCACAACCGTACGGAGACACGCTCGGTGCATAGTCGCTTCAGAGATTTGGAGCTTCCAAATGTGATGAGGGAAAGCTCTTCTCTTCCAACGACGGAACACTGAAGTATTCTGGCCGCGTCTGCACGAATATAACTACGCTGGCTACCGCTGCCTAAGAGCACTAGAACGAGAAGTCGCTAGTTTCCGCACTATGCACATACACGGCCTGTTTGCAACAACACAGCCGTGGATCCAACGTGCGTGCTTTGGACGGTTGTCACGGTGTGATGGCTTGGCGAAGAGGGTCTTTCCAATGCGACAGATTCAGCAGTAGATACTGGGCCCTGGAGGACTGGTCTCGAAAGGTCGCACAGAATAGTCAGGTGGCGGCGACTGCAGGTACCACACGTAATACTGATGGATTTTTTGCACACCCTTGCGATGTGGTTGCGTGTACCGCAGCGGAAGCAGCAGTTGTTATTCCGTAGCCTCAGTCGCTTGTCGTGTGCTGACAGATCGGCAGTGCAGGACATTATGCTATGCTCTTGGCTGTTGCAAAGTGGGCACACTTGGTGGATCGACACGGTTGAACTGGTAAGAGCTGCAGCCGATGTAATGAGTTCTGCGCCGTCCGTGCTTTCCGACGCCATGCTGTCTTCACTTTGGTATGAGCGGTGACGTAGTTGCAGCTTACCTTCCTCGCGCACTTCCACTTGGATGCGAAGAAAGGTCAAAAGGTCTTTCGCTCAACGCAATCTATCTTCGGCAGTCTCCGTCTCAATATTGGCGCGGTCATCTTCATTTGTCTTTGGCGGTACATGATGCCCAGATCGTCTGGCAAGTAGCGCATCATAACCCGATTCAGCACCGCGATGTATTGATCTGGTGACACTCCGAGGCCTTCTAAAGCGCTCACTCGGAACTGCACAGTGTCGTGGAGTGTGCGCAGTTTGGCGACCTCTGTCGAGCTCTTCATGGGGATCAACGTCAAAAGATGATCCACGTGTTCATTGATGAGGAGATCTCGCCGTCTGAAGCGATCCGTGAACGTTTAAATTGCGAGGTCGTAATTCTGCTCGGCTAAACGGATGCCTTTGAAGGACCGCTTCGCGCTTCCGGTCAAGTACGTGAGTAAATATTTAAACTTTTTGATGCGTGGTAACTCGTTGTTTTGGTGGATCGTTGCATCGTAATGATCCCAAAAGGCTTGCCATTCACGCAGGTTGCCGTCGAAGGTAGGTATCTGTAGTCTGGGGAGCACTACGGATCGCTGACGCTGCTCTCTCACCTGGTCTGGAGCATCGGCGGAATTCGGGAGGTCGAAGTTGCTCACTCCTGACCCAGGACTTTCAGCATGCGTCCTGGTAGCGGGCTGCCGGTCTAGCAACCAGTACTTGGCGCGCGCGATGGCGTACCTTATCCTGTCGCTACATTCCTGCGCCGTTTCGACCTCGCGGTCAAGATTATCTTTACCTGCTGCTGGAAGAATTGCGTCATCGAGTCACGACAATGTACACTCCTTGTCCTTGAGGTAGTCAAGGTGCACGTGAACTTCCGAAATGTCGGGATCGGTCTGCTGTAATATATCCTCTAGCTTCGTTAGGGCTCGCGTGACACCAGCCCTAGTGCGCCACGCTTCTTGATCAGCTGGCCTGTGTTAGCCATGGCCGTGACGTGAAGACGTCTCTGGAGGGGCAGTCCCGGGTTTCGCGGCACCAATAATGTTCTGAAATGACTTGTTTCCCAGACGTAAAAGAGAGACGTCTCTTTATTGCCAATACTGAATGCGAACTGCCCCGACCACGTGCGCGTGCCCCGGTCCCCTCGATCCCGCCTCCGTTTCCTCTTCGATATCATCTGGCACGCTCTAGGTTGCTCCGATACGCAATATTTTTCAACAGGGTGGAACATATATACACTGCGGTGCAGAGCTGTGGATCCGCCAGCCTGTGTTGATGCTTGGATTGTGCTTGCCTGAGTCTAAGCTATGCGTTCACCTGTCTTTCTCGGCACTCGGCTTGCTCCTGAGTCTCCTGAAGCTGGAGGTTATCTCCCACTCACAGTCATTTTGACTCCACTCCTCTGTTCCGTAGATCTGCGTCTAACCGCCGGTGCTGGCGTGTCTCTATCACTTCGCTGGATCGGACTAACAAATTAGCCCTGAAGGCCTGACCACACGTATGCGTTGCAGCGTGTAAGCGCGTGGCAGTGGAGAGAGAGGGCACACAGCTTCGCATAGACGCGCGCCCTTTCTTTGCATTGGGAGAGGGCATGGCGCCGCGTGAAAAAGTCTCGCGCTGACACGCTGCAACGTGTACGTGTGGTCAGGCCTTTAGGCAACGCTGGTGTTCCCAGGAAAGTACGCGGTGGTGTTCCACACTTGCAGTCTTCTCTGCGTTTATGGCGGGAAAAGAAACCTTCATTTGTGATGCTGTGACGCCATTTATTGACCTGTCTTGGTAATGGCATGGTCTGTAGCGTCCTTTTTAGATGCGAAGCATCTTATGCTCGGGGCTATGTCCGTCCCGCGTCCCGCGTCCGGCCACTTTCATGAAGTAGGGAAGCGCCCATTATGCGAACCAGAACACTGTAGTAATATGAAGGCCTTCAACCACTACCACACTCATCAGAGTCATGGCCGAGAGCACAGAGGGGCTGCTTAGCAGTGGCTAGGCAGGTGGTGTCTGTCGCCCAGGTTGACCCCATTGCTTGATCTTGCTTGCATGTGTTTGGAGGGGGCTTTGTCCGTCCCTCCTTCCCGCGTCCCGCGTCCCACACCACCACAGCGCATGCGCGTCCTCTCCCCCCTCTCTCTCTCTCCTCTACTACGCTCACCTCCTTTCTCTCCTCTAGGGATCCTCTACTCTACGGAACGGCCCCCGCGTCCCACACCCCAACAGCGCATGCGCGTCCCCTCCCCCCCTATCCTCTCTTACGCTCACCCCCCTTTTGCTACTCTAGGAATCATCTACTCTACGGAGGGGGAGAGGGGGAGAGGATGCGCATGCGCGTCCTCTTCCCCTCTCTCCTCCAGGAATGCTCTACTCAACGGAGCGGCTCCGGCGTCCCACATCCCCACAGCGCATGCGCGTCCTCTCCCTCTCTCTCTCCTCTCCTACGTTGCCCCCCCGTCCTTTCCTCTAGGAATCCTTTAAGGGGCGGCGCGCACGACAGGTGGTGTGACAGCTGCATACTCCGCTGGGGGGTGCCACGGTAGTTCCGCGGTATGAAAATGACGGAGCGCGCGCGCCTCATTCTCTCTCCTGTGCAGCGCCGCGATGAGCGCCCGAACCGCTGCCTTGAAACGAGAGCGGCGACGTTCCTCCCGCTCAAGATAATTATCTCCCTGCTGCTTCGCATCCACACATGGTTCCCTTTAGCGTGAAATGTGGAATTTTTTAGATGCGAAGCATCTTATGCTCGGGGCTTTGTCCGTCCCGCGTCCCCCGTCCCGCGTCCGGCTACTTTCATGAAGTAGGGAAGCACCTATAATGCGAACCAGAACACTGTAGTAATATGAAGGCCGACAACCACTACTACAGTCATCAGAGTCATGGCCGAGAGCACAGAGAGGCTGCTTAGCAATGTCTGTGGCGTCTGGTAGGTGGTATCTGTCACCCAGGTTAACCCCATTCCTTGATCTTGCTTGCATGTGTTTGGAGGGGGACTGCTGCCGTGAAATGAAAGCGGGGATGAGAGCGGGAGATCGGGAATTTCATGAAGTAAGGAAGCACCCAATATGCGAACCAGAACATTGTAGTACAATATAAGGCCGTCAACCACCACTACAGTCAGCAGAGTCATGGCCGAGAGCACAGAGAGGCTGCATGCCTAGCAATGGCCCAGGTTGACTCCATTCCTTGATCTTGCCCCCCATGTGTTTGGCGGGGGGGCAAGTACGTCCCTCCTTCCCGCGTCCAACACCACCACAGCGCATGCGCGTCCCCTCCACCTCTCTCTCTCCTCTCCTATGCTCACCCCCTTTCTCTACTCTAGGAATCACTCTACGGAGCGGCGTCCCACATCCCCACAGCGCACGCGCGTCCTCTCCCCCTCTCTCACCCCCCTTTCTCTACTCTGGGAATCCTTTACTCTACGGAACCCACGTCCCGCATCCCCACAGCGCATGCGCGTCCTCTCCGCCTCTCTCCTACGCTCGCCCCCCTTTCTTTCCCCTAGAAATCCTGTACTCTACAGAGCGGTTCCCGCGTCCCACAGCGCATGCGCGTCCCCTCTCTCTCATCTCATACGGTTCCCCCCGTTCTCCGCTCTAGGAATCCTCTACGTGGCTTAGTCCTTCCCGCGTCCCACACCACCACAGCGCATGTGCGTCGCCTCACCCTCTCTCCTACGCTCACCCCTTTCTCTACTCTAGGAATCCTCTACTCTACGGAGCGGCGCCCGCGTCTGACATCCCCACAGAGCACGCGCGTCCTCTCCCCCTCTCTTCTACGCTCACTCCCGTTCTCTCCTCTAGGAATCCTGTACTCTACGGAGCGGTTCTCGCGTCCCACACCCCCCGCAGCACATGCGCGTCCCCTCTCTCGCCTCTCCTACGGTGCCCCCCGTTCTCTCCTCTAGGAATCCTCTATGTAGCGGAGCGCACGACAGGTGGTGTGACAGCTGCATACTCCGCTGGGGATGCCACGGTAGTTCCGCGGTATGAAAATGACGGAGCGCGCGCCTCATTCTCTCTCCTGCGCAGCGCCGCGATGAGCGCCCGGACCGCTACCGTGAAATGAGAGCGGCGACGTTCCTCCCGCTCAAGCTAATTATCTCCCCGCTGCTTCGCATCCATACATGGTTCCCTTTAGCGGGAGATGGGGAATTTTTTCACCTATTTTGGCATTTACTTCACATGCAGTACCCTTTTTAACAACTTTTGGTGCTTTGAGCGGGATGCCAAGCGATGACACGACACGACAGCCCGGGTCCCTAAAATGCTCAGCACTTGAACAATGCCTAATGACTATGGGAAAAGTAAAAATCGAAAAGCATCGTCAACGAATGGCTTGATTAGTATAACCAATAGCAAATTTGTCATCCTCTAACGCTATAATTTTGGGAGTGGCAAACACTCTCTGCTTCTTTGAACAGCGTCTTCTTAATACGGTGAACTTTTTGCGGGTTCAATGATTAGAACAGTATTTTTTTTTAATATCGGCAAAAGAACTCTGACATCCTTATTATTCTTGATATGAAAATAGTCGCATGCCAGATATTGAACTAAATAGCCAGCATAATAGTGCATTAAAGACAAGAAAACAACATAGTGCAGCTATCTTTGTGATGTGTGTTGCCCACTCCGACACAGGATACAATTTAGGAATGATCTATCTAGCAGTGTTTTAACAAAATCACGTGAGTGTTGAACTCGACCCATGGGAGAACATAGTATCGGCGAGAAGTAGTAGTTTCTGCTTGAAAAGTGCAAGCGCACAAGCGCACTCATTTGCGAACGCCATCTGCTTTGCTGCTTAGCGAAAGATAAAATGCGCGTTGTGCGCGTTGCCTGCGGCCATGTGTGCAGATATTAATACTACCGTATTAATAGGAACGCAGACATGTAGTTGTATATTAGTACTAGTAGTGAAAGACAGCCATGACAACCGTGTCAATGAGGCATACATTTGAAACGAAAATTGGATGAGCGCTACTTATGTTGCTAAACATGGAACTTACTTCCGATAGCTCCGCTCCTGTGTATCACTTTTGCGGATGCCTTCTTATCGTAGCTAGTGGTGTTTCAGCAACTACAGGCAGAACACACGTCGGAGTACAGTTTTTGGTATTTTAGAGCTAAAGGCACAACGGGTAATTGTTTTATAGACTAAAAAAAAATTTCACTTATCGATAATCAAACATGAACTAATTATGCATTTTCCTGTGAATGAGTTCTCGCTGGCCTCGCCTCTAAAACAATTCTATCTCTGTTATCTCGCGACTTCGCAGCGGTCCCTATCTTACATGAAGAGCCACGAAAATTCGGCACTGGCACATTTACACTATTTTAGAGGCATGAACGAGGGACATAACTGTGCCACCATTTCACTGGCGGCCAGCCTGGCAGCATCGTTTTAAAGCAAATATTTTCTTCACCCCTGAGCAATCACTTTAAAATATTGAATGATTAGTTATTACAATTACCAATTTCAAACCAAAGCACAGTAAGACTTATGCCATCTATTTTTCTGAAGCTATTCTGAAATAAAAGTAATATCAGGGGACGCAGAATGTGAGATGCATATAAGTAAATAATCCCCTGCAGTACCTAATTTGTCCGCGAGGACACCTATGTCATGGTCTAAGCCTATGTCGTGGTCTAAGTTGGCAAAAAAATGTGAACCTCAATCAGATTCACTGAAGAAATATATTGGCTTTTCCGACCCATTGATATTTAGACTCGTCAAATTTTTTCCAACTACACTGGTTCAGAGTCAAGGCTTTATCAGAGTCAGAGTGAGTCTACTGAACATTTTGCCGAGCTCTGGCTCTAGGATGTGTGTGTTTGCTCTCACACAGCGAACACACGTCTAACCGCACTAACAGCGTATCACTCGAGAAAAGTTATGTTGTTCAACATACTTGATCTATATGGCTAGTTTTGTCCCCCAGTGATCAAATGAACGTAAAAGAAAGGGCGGAGACCCGCGCCAGCAAAAGGTATGACGGGTTAAAGCCAATCAAAATAAATATAAAGGGAAGTTCTCCCAAACGTAAAATTTCGAAAAAGAAGCCAATGGTTTCAGAAAAAGAAAAATTCGTAATGTTTTAGAAGGATGAGTACCAAGGAGAGGGTCAACTGGTTTGAGGAAAGTATGGGAAGTGTCAGAGGGTGAGGCGCCGCCTGCGTTCTCCATGGGAAAAGGGGAAGGCAGTGGTACGATAAGGGTATGATACTTGATGTCTATATGGCCAACCACAATGACAACTTGGCCAACTCAGCCAGCCGTATATATATGAGTCCACCCAAGAATTTCTTGGCTGCCAATTAGTTCCCGGCCAATCGTACGAATCCCCTTGAATGATTGGTCTACTTCCTTGATCCCGAAGTTATTCGTCAGCGCTTACCCGGACAAGCACTGCAAACACCAAAAGAGCCATGAAAACAGCCAAAGTCCTCGTTTTTTAGATGCGAAGCGTCTTATGGCGAAGTTCAATACGGTGGTGGTGGTGTGCGGCCGACCACCCTTACTGCGCATGCGCAAACCCTTTCAGAAAAATAAAGATAAAACCTCCTCTCCCCCTCTCTCTCCTCTAGGCATCCCTCCCCGCGGTGACCACACTCTCACTGAGCATGCGCGTCCCCTCCCTCTCTCCCCTCCTACGCTCCCCCCCCTCTCTCCTCTAGACATCCCTCTCCGCGGCGTCCACACCCCCCACTGCGCATGCGCGTCCCCCCTCTCTCTCCTCTCTTACGCTCCCCCCCTCTCTCGCCTCGCGACACCGACGCAGGCAGCACTGCTAGCGAGTTTCTTGGTTGAAAAAACCGACTGCTCGCGCTGCACAACCGTTCACTGGCCACCCCGTATATATGGCACTGCATCTTGACCTGCAAGGTAGTGCCGGTGGGAGATTTCTCCTGTGCGTTGTCGAACAATAACAATTCCTCAGTGTGCGCGTTAACTAAAAGCGGACTGTGGGTCTCTGTGTCCAGTCGGAGTCTTCTGTCTCTCATTGCCCATTAGCAGCGATTGGCATGTTCCAGCAGGAAACACCGGTCTATCACTGCGTGATTGCGCCTCCCCAGGTTTCTCTCCTGCGCAACGCCGCGATGAGCTCCAGCGTTAACGCCGCCGCCAGTGTAAGCGTTAGCGCCCGCTGCTTCGCATCTACACATGGTTCCCTTTAGCGGGATATGGTGTAATTTTTTGTTCAGGCGGCGATAATCGACGCAGAAGCGTAGGGTTCCGTCCTTTTTCTTCACTAACACCGCGGGTGACGCCCACGGACTCTTTGAAGGCTGGATAATGTCGTCATGTAGCATTTCGTCGACTTGGTTCTTGATGGCCCCGCGTTCCCGCGCTGAAACTCTGTACGGGCTCTGACGTAGTGGCCTGGCACTTTCGTCTGTTATGATGCGGCGTTGTTCGACCGGGGTCTGTCGAACTCTTGACGACGACGAAAAGCAGTCCTTGTATTGCAGGAGCAGGGTTTTGAGCTGTTCTTGTTTATGCGTCGGGAGGCTCACATTGACGTCGAAATTAGTTGTTGAGCTTCGTTCGTCGTAGCATGTTCGGTAAACTTGGCGAGGGCGAGGGCGTCGCTCGCTTCCACAATTTCTTCGATGTAGGCGACCGTCGTGCCTTTGCTCACATGTTTGTATTCGTTGCTGAAGTTCGGGACCATCACTGGTGCTTTCCCTTCACGCAACTCAGCGATGCCTCTTGCGACGCGAATCTGACGGGTTACAAGCAGGTGCTGATCGCCCTCGATGACGCCTTCGAAGTCTGTGGGTTTTTCGGTGCCGACGGAAATGATGACGCTGGAGAGAGACGGAACGGTGACGTGCTCTTCCGTCATGTTCAATGCATGGTTCCCTGGCGTCGTCTGGGTAGGCAGCCCTTTTTCTGAAGTTAGTGTTATCGACTCAGACCTGAGGTCGATGACGGCGCCGTGTTTACTTAGGAAGTCCATCCCAAGAATGACATGCCTGGATCAGAAGCTGGCGGGATAAGTCCGGTTATTGATGGTGACTCTTGCTGTGCAAACACCAGCCGGCGTTATTAGATGACCGCCAGCGGTCCGGATTTCAGGGCCTTGCCAGGCAGTCTTCACTTTCTTCAACTTCGCCGCGAAAAGCCCACTGACGACGGAATAGTCGGCTCCAGTGTCGACGAGAGCGGTGACGTTGTGGCCGTCGAATATTACGTCGAGGTCGCGGGTTCGTCGTCGTGCGTTGCGGCTGGGTCGCGGCGTCGGATCACGGCTACGTCGATTTCTTGCGCTGCTTCCTTGTAGCGTCGTCCCGTCCTCGTCGGTTCGCGATGTTTCGTCGGCAGGGCTTCGTCTGCTTCGAGTCGTGTTCTGTAGGTTTCGTCGCGTTGTCGTCTTCGGCGGCCGCGGTGTATCTTCGGCATTTCGTCGTACAGCAACCGCACCTCCATCGGTTGCTGCCCTTAGTTTCCCGGATACGGGCAAGGCGACCGGCCCCGGTTTGGGCCAGTGCAGTGCCGGCGGTGCGGTGACATGTAGAGGCCGGGCAAAGGTCAACGGTATGGTCCTCGTGGTTGCGACTGTGCTCCGGTAATGTAGTCGGCGATGTCGCGAGGTCGTTCACCTGGCTGAGAACGCGGCCCGTTGACGGCGAAACCACGTAGTCCCATCTCACGGTACTGGCACCGGCGGTACGTGTGGCCGGCTTCTCCGCAGTGGTAGCAGAGTGGACGGTGGTAGGGGGCTCGCCAGATGTCTGTCTTCCTCGGCATGTACCGCTGGCCGGCAGGCGGGCGAGATGGCGGCGGTGGGGGGCGGCGGCCGCGTCTGGCGACGGTAATGCTGCTGAGCGGCGTCCTGACGGGGGCGTGAAGAAGGTACGTAGCGTCGGGTTGCAACAGCGTAACTGAAGGCCTGCGGCTGGGGCTGTGGTTGTTCGGGAATTCCCAACGCTTGCTCGACTTCGTCACGAACAATGTCGGCGATAGAGTCCACTTGAGGCTGTGCCGAGGGTAAGAGCTTCCGCAGTTCCTCCCGCACGATAGCTCAGATCGTTTCGCGCAGGTCGTCGGAGCAGAGGGACTGAACGTCTGCGCACCCTGGCGTCGAACGGCGATTGAATTGTCGGGTGCGCATCTCCAGTGTCTTTTCAATCGTCGTCACTTCGGAGACGAATTCCTGGACAGTGCTCGGCGGATTCCGCATTTGACCCGCGAAGAGCTCCTGCTTTAGTCCTCGCATGAGAAAACGGACTTTCTTTTCCTCGGGCATATCGGGGTCAGCGTGCCGGAAGAGTCGCGTCATTTTTCCGCGTAGATGGTCACACTTTCTTTTGGGAGTTGCACCCTCGTCTCCAGCAACACGCGGCTCTTTCCTTGCGGGCGATGCTCCTGAACGTGTCCAGGAATGTGCCGCGCAGAAGATCCCAGGTTTGAAGCGCAGACTCCCGATTCTCGAACCAGGTCCTTGCCGCGTCTTCCAGGTAGAAGTAGACGCGACGCAGCTTCTCGTCCGAGTCCCAGTGCTTGAGGGTGGCCACTCGGTCTTATGTCTCCAGCCAGGTCTCCGGGTCTTCGAACGATGATCCACGGAAAGTCGGTGGTTCCCGTGGCTGCTGCATCACGATGGTTGGCTGTGGCGCAGCGGCTGTCATCGTTCCCGCCTTGGTCTTCCTTGGCCTTGGTCTTCCGAATCTTGTCAGGTAGTGGCCCGTACACCGGTGGTTGACCTTGTTGCCTGCGGCTTGTTCGCTGCTCGGGGTTGTCGTGGATGTCTTCACGACTGGCGCTGGATTCACGGCTTGACGGGGGCGTCCGGTACATGAGTGAGTGAGATTGACTTTATTCAAAATATCCTGAGGAGGCCGAGTAGGGACCGTTAGGACCCCTAAGTCAGCCTGGGGGGGCTCCGCCCAGGATGGCGCTGGCAGCCGAAGGCTTGTAGCGATGTCCCGGGCCCTCTGGACCGCCTGTAGTTGCTGTTTGTAGTCGCTGTTCGTGAGGACTTCCTGCCAAGCCTCTTGGGTGTTGAGGTGTGATGCGCTGTGGGTAGGGCACAGCCAGAGCATGTGCTCGAAGTTACAGTAGGGATGGCCGCAATGCGAGCATGTGGTTGGTGTGTCGGGGTCGACTCTGTGTATGGTGGATGGTGTTATGTACGTGTGCGTTTGCAATCTTCTTAGCGTTAGTGCTTGTGCTTTGTTAAGTTTTGGGTGCGGTGCTGGGAAGGCGCGTCTTTGTCCCCGGTAATGTGGGGGTGATCTCTTGTCCTAGATGAAACTGTTTATTAGGCCGAACTTGTGGCCGGTAAACGGAAAGTAAGATTACAGCAATACACGCTGGCACTGATAGCGGCAAACAGAGCGTCGGCCGTCGATCAGCTGACGAGCGGTGAAGCGCGCCGGCATTTATAAGTGTGGCATCGAATATTCCAGCCTTATCGCTGGTTGTCGCACAAGCTCTGGAATAAGCTCGAGTGTTGGCGTTTTGCTCGTAATCTTAACAAGATGATCTACAACAATCGCGAAGCTTCTCGAACAAAGAGGCGCGGTTTGCAATGAGCGTTGCTCACAGTCTTTGTGGTCGAAAACCGAATACACCAACTGTGAAAATTAGAAACGCGCGTGGCAATATACATATGCAACGTATCCCATAGTTGTAACCAGATGTATTCGATGTGATCTTATGTTTTTTTTGTTTTTTGGGCTGTATATTGAGGGCAACTCGAATTTTGATATAATTATGTACTTTATCGTATATTTTTTTAAACGCTGTATGAATGGAACGGGGGCAGGGACCTCGTCGGGCTGTTTCAGCCTTTAGTCGCCACCTCCACAGGAAAATGGCATGAATTAAAATGATTTTGATTTCATTTGAAGAATTGTAATTGAATACAATCGACTGTTTCCGGATATTACTCCAGCACTCTACTGGGCCAGCTCCAATGCTCCCCAGGATTGCATTCTTGTTTTGGACACCGCAGATATTGCCCTAATCTATATATACTTGCTGTAATGCAGATCAATACCCGCTATGCCCAAGAAACAGATACAAAACTTTTTTATTGCGATAGCAATTATATGCACACTCTCGGCTGATTTTCGCCGTCGCCGTCATGCCACCAATATATATATATATATATATATATATATATATATATATATATATATATATATATATATATAAAGGCACAAAGAGAAATTATTCACGAAAAACATGGATGATCCCTCCGTCATAGGAATCGGTAGAACACGAAAGTGAAACGTGTCTATACAGTAGTAGTTGAATGTTTACCATACATCGATATAACATATTGAAAGTAAAATTTGGCACAACTTGAAAGACCCTCGAGACACTCACACATTCACACACACTTTTCACTCAGGATATACACACCACACACAGTGCTGGAGCGCTGTATGTGGTGTGTATATCCTGAGTGAAAGTGTGTGCTGTGTGTGGTGTGTATATCCTGAGTGAAAGTGTGTGTGAATGTGTGAGTGTCTCGAGGGTCTTCCAAGTTGCGCCAAATTTTACTTTCAATATGACGAGTTACCAACTAGCCCAACAACAAATTTTAATACGATATAACATAGCTCGCACAATGTCTAGTGGTGTTTGACAGTTATAGCACCGTTTAGCGTGGATGCATCCACGTTGACGCTTGGTGGTACATCTCTATCCCGACGACTAACGTATATGAGCAATGATTAAACAAACCCTTGTGGTTATTTATCCTTGTGGTACTTGTACCGTGAGAGCGGAATCAGAGAAAGCGGTGTGACAGCCAGAAGAGCGTCACTGATTGGACGCCGAATTTGGGCTAAGATCGCCTACTCGCGACATGAGAGTTATTGAACACCACTGCCAGACCAGACGGAAACGCAACGCGCGTCGCGTCTTCCCCGTTGGCCGGCTGCGATATTTCGCGGGGGCGAGTGTAAGTTCGGAAGGCGGAGTTACGGCCACGCAAGCACTCGCGCGTCGCAGAGCCATGGCAGAGCTACCTTTGGTATGCATGGATGCTACGAGCGACGCCGACGCTTGGGGTAAGGTCGCCACCTGGCAGTGTGTTAATGCGTCGGCAAAATTGCACTTTTTCCATTCGAAACGCGCCGAATGGGACGGACGCGTAGAAACAACGTTCTGAAGAAACTAATCGTGGATTTCGCAGTTATGATGCATTACTTCACTTTAGTAAGAGCACTGTGAGAGGACAGTGGTAGATATAAAAGGCGTGTTTTTAAAGAGTCCAGAGTATGTGGCCGTGGCGCAGCGGCTAACGTTCCCGGCACCTTTGTCGCGGACCGAGAAGTCGTTGGTTCGACTCCCGGTAACGCAACTTTTTTCTTCTGATCATGCGTATTTTTTTTGCGTCATTTCCGTGACGGAAATACGTCACTGAAATCTTGGTGGACCCCGGCATAAAACACTTTCGCGTTAAAAACTTCCAAGGCACCGTGCCGGGGATTCGAACCAGTGACCCCTCCCACTGCATCGTGGTGCGTTAGACCACTCAGCCACTCCCCCATGCATGCGCCGGCATAATAATGGCAAGCTATTTACGCACACCATTTACTGCTGGTGGTATGGAGATCTCGAACAGCTTGTGCGTGTTTTCTATCACACAAGGCTCCTACATTTTCTTTCAGTTTGAAAACCGCCCTTGAGACGCGCATGAAAAAGGGGCCCCTTTCTGTACCCACTCGTGATGTAGAACGAAAGAAAAAAGAGCAGCTTGCACCTTGCGTCAGACGCCACCGCGTGGCAGGAGAAGCAGAGGGGTCATTCCGCGCGCCGCACTTCAAAAGAAGAAATAGCTATGAGCGTCGGGTTCTGCGTTGTCGACACTTGCGGCGCGTTGCTCAAAAAATTACACCATCTCCCGCTAAAAGGAACCATGTGTGGATGCGAAACAGCGGGCGCTAAAGCTTGCACTGGCGGCGGCGTTGACGCTAGCGCTCATCGCGGCGTTGCGCAGGAGAGAAACCTGGGGATGCGCAAAGCACGCTGTGATGGATTGGTGTTTCCTACTGGAACATGCCAATCGCTGCTAATGGGCAATGAGAGACAGAAGACTCCGACTGGACACAGAGACCCGCACTCCGGTTTTTGTTAACGCGCACGCTGCGAATTTTTATTGTTCAACAACGCACAGGACAAATCTCCCACCGGCACTACCTTGCAGGTCAAGATCCAGTGCTGTATATTCGGGGTGGCCAGTGAATGGTTGTGCAGCGCGAGCAGTCGGTTTTGAAAGAGGATAGTCTGTCTTGGGATACCTGAACGCAAAAATTTTTGTCTTTCTGTCTGTCTGTCGGTAACCCGATTCAGCTACTCGGCCACAGTGCAACCACTTTCTGAACGCCCAGCCATATTGAACTGGTGTTGCCGTTCATACTTGCGAACATATTCGATCAAAAAGCAAATACAACGCATACCTGAGGCGCAAAATTAATATGTAAGTATCAGGTCGTGTGTTCTTTTATTAAAAAATACGCAGATACGTAATTCTGAAGACCCTAGTGTCGGTTAGGGTGTGCTGAAAATGCGAAGCTGTGCATGAACTGCGACGCTTTGCACGAAAAAGCGCTTTGCCGACGATGAAGTGCTGCCTCTGGCAGTGGCCCTTGGTTCAGCACAAGCTCATGTTTTTCGATGGCGTCCATATCTCGCGCAGCGCCACCTCTATTTTATCAATGCCACCTGGATGCGGCCAATTCAACGTAGAGTAGGCACTGTCTGAGGCAAGGCAAAACATAGTAGTACGGCCTGCACAAGACTATCGTCTTTCGACGACATTTGCAGCAAAGCACGCAGATACGCGGCCAATTTTCAATCAATAATCAAGAAACGCTGAAGCAGACGCTGCCTGCGTTGGCGTTGCGAGGCGAGAGAGGGGAGAGCGTAGGAGAGGAGAGAGAGGGGGGAGCGGACGCGCATGCGCAATGGGGGTGTAAACGCCGCGGGAGGGATGCCTAGAAGAGAGTGAGGGAGCGTAGGAGAGGAGGTGTTGAGGGTCTGCGCATGCGCAGTAAGGGTGGTCAGGCCGCACACCACCGGACTGAACTCCGCTCTAAGATAGTTCGCATCTAAAAGAAGGGCGTAACAACTCTGATAATTGTTAAAAAAATGCCCCCACCTCCCCGAAGGGGAATCGTGAGGAAATGCGAATGCATTTCGCGCGCGCTTCACTCCATTTATATATGGTGGTTGTGGTTCGAAGAAGGAAAAGGCGCCTAATTTCTGCAGCCCGGTCGGGAGCACGGCGCAGCGCCTTTTTTTTCTTTTTTTTTATTATTTTTATTTTTTAATTTTTTTTATTTCCCTTTTTTTCATATATAGCTCCGCCGAGCTCCCGCGATGCGAGCGCCCTCACGCACCAGAGCGCGCTCCTCCTCTCCACTCACTCTCCGCTACTCCGCCCACCTGCTCCGGTTGCTAAGGGCGAGGATAAGCGCGCGCGCCCGCAGCTGTTGCTATGGGAGAGGGAGTGAGAGCGGAGAGATAACACCTGCCGGCGCGCGGACGCCGCCGCCGGACAACGCCGGATGCCTGACATAGCCCGACTAAGAAATGCATTCGCATTTAAAATGAAATCGAGAGTTCGACGGAAACCCGTCTGGTGTGGTCGAGGTAGGCGCGAGCCACCCCGCAAGCTTTGCACTGTGGTGTAAAAACGTCTGGGTATATGCGACTTAGAGGGTGGTTGAGCGGAATGTTCGTGTTTGTAATAGTCGCCATGTTTACGACTGGTGCTTATTGAGCGACTTGTCAGGAGGTGATTATTTCAATATTGCCCTACGGTAATGCATAAGATTTTCACCATACGTGACCATTCGCGTGGCCGCACCAAGACACGACTTCTTCGTCCTTAGCCTGCTGGACGCGTCGGGACGAAAGCTGCTAAATTAACTTGGCGGTGACGAGATGGAGACGTGCTTTCGAATATGCGGTTCGCTTGATGTGAGATTAGCCCCCTGGTGAAGTTGGGGATAGCTGTCTTGCTGTCACTACCGATGCAAGAGGTGGTAGTCGTCGCGTAGGCTAAAGCGATGGCAGCTTCTTCGCCCTCTTCGGGTTGTGGCGTGAGTAAGGAGCTCGTGGTGCCACTAACATGAGGCTGCCCTGTGACGACAACGAGTGCCGTTGCCGCTATGCCGGAGTATCCTCAAATGTATTGTTAAGACGGAAGCCCTAAGTGGCTAAATTAGGCGGGGGAATGGGAGCATCCTTACAGGAGTTGGCGGCAACGCATAAAGTAGCACAAATTGATCACGTGGCGAGCATGGCGTGAGTCGCGCGTGAAATTTGTAAATATCGTCTTTGGGGCCCACGCTTTATAAAAAATATAGAAAGACAGGCATACTCCAACAATGACATGACGCACGCGGAACGACCTTCGTGTTAATTTCGTTGATTAATGTGGCGGGTTGGGCTTGTTGGTACATACTTACGGGACACTAAAGCGCAAAAAAGCCCGACGGACAAAAGGAACACAAACGACGACAAACGACGACAAGCAGGTATGGGCCAAGGTGGCCCATACCTGCTTTACATAGGGACAAGGCATGCACAGTCTAATGGTATAAGCGCGTCTACAGGTTCCACTTGTAAATACAGAGTTGACTTTTATACAGGCTGAGGCTACGAGCGCGATTTTATGACTACCGAGCTAAAATGCCTCATCACGGCGGCAAGCGTTGCTATGATGATGCGAGTGTTTATTTTCTGCTGCTTGTCGTGGCTCCTATGTAAGTGCAATATGACAATGCGACCTATTTTGTTTGTTTTCGTCTTTTACGCCAAAACTCTCTCACGGTCATTCGTTTTATTGCACATTCAGGCTACGACGTTAGCAGCTAAAAGCGGGACCAGCTGGGGTATCTATGCGCGAATAATATTTTAAATGTGAAGCATTTCCTAGCAAACATCGGTGACTTTGAGCATATCTATCAACAACTATCTGGCCTACCACGACTTTGTGCTCTCCCTGACAGTAACGTTAATGGGATGTATACGAAAATTGATATGCCACAACATCATTTGTATGATGAACACAAATGAGAGGTAATATGATGAAAATCATGATTTCCTTATCATGAACCGCATGATTTACATATCACGGCCTTGGCGCTCTTGCGGACGTTTCGTAACTTGATATATACAAAAATTGGTATAACGAGGCATTTCTGTGTGACTAATTTAAATGACAGGTGGCAATATGAAACAGCCGCGAACGCACCATGAGCATAACATCTATGTCATGCTATACACGTGCATGTCATGTATAGCATGACATCGATGTTATGCTCATGGTGCGTTCGCGGCTGTTTCGCTAGCTTGACATGTAGCAGATTCGGTATTGGGTGTCGTGACTGTATAACGAACAATAATTACAGGGGGTAACATGACATTCATGACATGCATGTTATATACAACATGATTTACATGGCACACTGATGGTGCGCTCACGACCGTCTCGCTAGCTTGATATACAGCAAAATTGGTATTGCCCGACGTGACTGTATGACAAACATAAATGGCGGCAGGTAGCAAGATGAAAATTGTGACCTGCGTGTCAGGTACAACGTTATTTACATGGCAAGCTCATGGCGCGCTCGCGGCCAGTTCCCTGGCTTGATATACATCAAAATTGGTATTGCGTGACGTGAATGTATCAAGACCATAAATTGCAGGCGGTTACATGCCAATCTTGACATGCATGGCATGTGCGGACGGAATCAGACTTGTCTAGAGCACCCAGTCGGCCGCTTCAGCTGCCGTTTTCTGCAGAAATATGCAAAGACCGTCGTCATAATGATACCTCTAGAGTCATACCACGTGCTAGGTGATTGCGCTGTAATTTAACATGTAGGGAAACTTGTAGCTAATGTGAGGTAGCACCTGCAGACAACAACGTCCAGAGCCACGCGCTCCGTTGTTTTAGCCAAGTGTGATTCCGTCCGTACAATAAGATTTACATACCAATCTCATGGTGCGCTCGCGGCCAGTTCGCTAGCTTCATATATACCAAAGGAGGTATTGCGTGACGTGAGTGTATGACGAACATAAAAGACAGGTTCTTACATGCAACTCATGACATACATGTTATTTACATCATAATTTGCTCCTTGCTGGCTGTTTCTTGTTAAATCGACTCCCACAATACATTCGTTCTGCCAGTTTTTTCAAGAGCAGAATGCGCTCGTGATGCCTTTGTTATACCGAAGACAAAAGGCAAGACTTTCGCCTATGCGGAGGGGGGTGGGCGAGAGTATGAAAGGACAGTAAAACATGTCGGGTGGAGCATAGGGGTGCCCCTTGGACGGAGACAATATAACTGCCGAATTTTTCTACGTGTAGTGTAAAGAAGACGATGCGTAAGGAAGATGGCACAAGGTGCCTTCGCCCTTGTTGATTTGTCCTTCTGTTGCTCTAAATGACCACCTGTTTTCTGTTCTGCGCATAACATGATCAACCTAGGACATTTTTTTTGGTTGATTTAAAATGGAATGTGTGCTATTTAGTTCGTTCCCTGGCCTATTCTGCCATCCTACGGTCTCTCAATGTCACGCCTACCAAATGAAGGGAAAGGCAGCAAAAGGCGGCAGCAAGTAGAGTAGCCAAATGAAGAAGTCCGCATAAACAAAAAAGTAATGAGCTCGGGCAGGATAAGGTACACTGGAGATACTTGGGAGAGACGTTGTTCTTGTAATGGACCGAATATAGGCTCCGAGTGACGATGTTGATGATGATGACCTACGCCGGATGTCTACCGGTACTTAGGGTAGATCCGAGGGTACAATGTGCCCATGTTTCTAGAATTTATTACCGCATCTAATGGCGGAAATCAAGCCGGCGTGTGAGGTGTTCAGTTGATTGCTTTTGGTTGATATCGTCGAAATGTGAACGCAGATGGGTGCTTCTATAGCGTCATTTTATTCTTGACATTCTTATCTTCTTTCCTGTTTCACTCCTCATAACTTCTTTCCAAAGAATAGGCAGGCGTCGCGCCCCTCTTGGTGGCAGTTGTCTGTCTGCTCTCTCCCTATTTCCCCTGTGTCCTTGCGTATTTCCATGTCCATATCAAAAAGCGACAATAATTATTTGGTGTGAGCGCATACTTAAAGGGGTACTGACACAAAATTTTGCGAGTGAGCCTGCGGGTTCGATTCCCGTGAACATGTGTATATAATCTGCAAAATATCAGCAGCGAGTATAGCTTGGAATGTATTTTAAATTAATTTTTGAAGTTTGCGTGAGCGATCAACTCCCTCGCGCTACTGACACCATCAGAGGTGACCCTTGGTGACCCCCTACTTCCCTCACGTGACCACGCTGCAACAAGTTATGATGACTTCATAGTCACCATTTTTCTTTTGCACGTTTGTTCCAGCAGTCTACACTTCTCGGCGGCTGGTCGCGAGTCCGTGGGCGCGGCGCACGTGTTGAAAGTTTTGTGTTTGGCGACACTGCTGTCCCGTTTCCTATTCAAAAGGACTTCTTGATGCGGATGACTTCCGTGTGGAAGTGCGTCACAGCTCTGTGTGCTGACGTGATCGAGAGCTGCGCACGTTAGTTGATGATAGTAGCACCCAGCGGCTCGCCGTTTTTAGAGCTCTCTCAAACCAAAATGGTCGGTAATGAGGAGCCTGTAATTAAATATCTGTCGCGCGCTGCAGCAAAGGAGGTGCCGTGTTATGACTAACAGGCCCCCAGCAACACATTGCAGCAAAAAAACGGGAGGCCAAAGTTTTTGTGTCAGCAGCCCTTTAACAATCTGCTGCGTGAATGCAGGATTAAGGTTATTGGCCGTACACGCCGAGATGTGGTACTCATAACAGAGCGGCATAGTATTTTGAGAAGAAAAACGCTCAGTGGGAAAGAGAGAGAGAGAAAGAAAGGTTAAGTGAAAGGCAGGGAGGTTAACCTGAAGACAATTTTCGGTTTGCTACCCTGCACTGGGGAAGGGGTAAGGGGGGAATAGAAAGATAAGGAAGGAAAGAAAGTGAGAAAATGTATAAAAAAAGAGATAGAAAAGAGATAGAAAAAAATAAAAATAAACCGCCCGCACGCACACACTCGAGCACATGAGTGTCATAGCCGTTTAGCGAGTCCTGTTGACCGCAGAAACTTCAGCAACGCCTTTGTCGCCTTCCGGTTGGAAGCTGGAACGTTCCGGCACTCCAAAAATTGATTGTTCGGAAAGCGGCTGGTCATCGAGGCGTGCTAAGGCTGCTGAGAGCTGTTCTCTCTGGCAGCTGTATTGCGGGCAATGACACAACACGTGCGCAGTGGGAGCTTAGAACACAAGCTGTCCAGAAGAAAGCGATGCTATCGTCGCTGAAAGAAGAGCTCCTCACATTTGTGAAGGGGTGTACAAAAACACGCAACAGCGTTCCATGCTGTAGTAAAGAAGCGAGGTGGGCTAATTGGTGCGTATTGGCTTCAGGCACAAATAATTAGCACAAAAAAGACAAGCGAGAAAATGAAAGCAACACACAGGACGCGACGAGCTGAAGTTTTGTGTTATCGGTTCGGTTTTGTGTTATCCCACTGAGAGTGCAAAAGAAAAAAGACATGGTATAGGCACCGTCCACTGACCAGAAGGAGCTGCGTTGCTCGCCCTGGCCCGTCTCAAGTTCGCTGACATTGGCCGTTAGGGGCACGCATAAAACAGACGCGCGCACGCGTCCCCCGTGTAGCCTGGCCGTAATCCGCCCACTCATGCAGGGGAGGGAGACGCGCGCATCGCGTTCCGTTTTGACCGACCCCGTCTCATTTTGGCTCTTTTTATCCGCTAGGCTCTGCGTTCTGGCGCTGCAGTCAGACTGAAAAACTCGACTGCACGGTGCCTAGTCGAATGACCACACGCTCTCGCCGTACACAGTTTGGAATGTACAGTGTCCTTCAATTTTTTTTTACACTCTCAGTGGCATGGCACACAAACGGAGTGTGTGCGTGCTTTCTCTTTTTTAATTTTAAATGCGAATGCATTTCATAGTCGGGCTATGTCAGGCATCCGGCGTTGTCGGCGTTGTCCGGCGTTGTCCAGCGTTGTCCAGCGTTGTCCGCGGAGGAGGAGGAGGAGGACAGGTTGAGGAGGTAAGCGCCGGCAGGTGTTAGATGTGAAGCATCTTATCCGGTGGTGGTGGTGGGCGGCGTGACCACCCATACTGCGCATGCGCAAGCCCTTTAAAAAATATAAATAAAAGACCTCCTCTTTCCCCCTCTCTCCTCTAGGCATCCCCTCCCCGCGGCAACCGCACCCCTCACTGCGCATGCGCCTCCCCTCCTCTCTCCCCTCCTACGCTCCCCCCTCTCTCCTCTAGGCATCCCTCCCCGCACTCCCACTGCGCATGCGCGTCCCCCCTCTCTCTCCTCTAATACGCTCCCCCCTCCCTCCTCTAGGCATCCCTGCCCACAGCGTCCACACCCCCCACTGCGCATGCGCGTCCCCCCCTCTCTCTATTCTCCTACGCTACCCCCTCTCGCCTCGCGACGCCGACGCAGGCAGCGTCTGCTAGCGAGTTTCTTGGTTGAAAAAACCGACTGCTCGCGCTGCACAACCATTCACTGTCCATCCCGTTTATATGGCAATGGATCTTGACCTCCAAGGTGGTGCCGGTGGGAGATTTCTCCTGTGCGTTGTTGAACAATAAAAATTCGCAGCGTGCGCGTTAACTAAAAGCCGACTGCGGGTCTCTGTGTCCAGTCGGAGTCTTCTGTCTCTCATAGCCCATTAGCAGCGATTGGCATGTTCCAGTAGGAAACACCGCTCCATCGCTGCGTGCTTTACGCATCTCCAGTTTTAAATGCGAATGCATTTCAAGTGCGTGAGGGCGCTCGCATCGCGGGAGCTCGGCGGAGCTATATATGAAAAAAAAATTAAAAAATTAAAAAAAAAGGAAAAAAGAACAAAAAAGAAGAAAAAAAAGTAAATAAAAAAAAGAAGAAAAAACAGAACAAAAGCAAAAAAAAAAAAAAACAGGCGCTGCGCCGTGCTCCCGACCGGGCTGCAGAAATTAGGCGCCTTTTCCTTCTTCGAACCACAACCACCATATATAAATATAGTGAAGCGCGCGCGAAATGCATTCGCATTTCCTCACGATTCCCTTCGGGGAGGTGGGGGCATTTTTTTCGCTCGAATCGCCACCCGACGCGAGACTAATCTGCCTCCGTTTCGCATGCGTTCGTATTCTCGCACTCCTCGCCTCGTGCAGACGCCACCCGCGTTCCAGCGCTTAAATTGACGGACACTTTCTAAATTCCAAAGTGTGTTCCTCGAACGCCTGTGCCCATTGAGACGGGGTCGGTAAGAATACAACGCGATGCGCGCGTCTCCCTCCTTGCATGATTAGAGACGCTGGGCACAGCGACGCTACGCAAGCAAATCGCGAGCGCTGTTGAGTCCAACGCGAATGGCGTCCGTTTGCGCGCCCTTGAGGGCGCCAGGCACCGTGCCAGGGCACGGCCGGGGGGAAACGGATGGACGGACGGACGTGAGCATGAGACATTAAAGGCCTTAAAAATTTGGAGTATGTTAAGCTAGCAAGAATGTCATGAGCGTGGCGTGTAGGTCATGTTGCACATGACATGTCATGATTTCCATATTACGACTTGTCAATAATGCTCGTCATACAATCACGTCGCCCAATACAAGAGTTGGTGTATATCAATCTCGCGAAATTTCCACGAGGGTGGCATGAGCGTGGCATGCAAGTCATGTTGCACATGATATGTCAGGATTTCCATATCACCACTTGTCATTTAGGCTCGTCGTATAGTTACGTCGCTCAATACGAAATTTGGTGTTTATCAATCTAGCGAAATTGACACGAGTATGGCATGAGCGTGGCATGAAAGTCATGTTGCACATGACATGTGATCATTTCCATATTACCACTTCTAATTTGCTCGTCACACAATCACGTCGCTCAATACTAAATTTGCTTTATATCAAGCTATCGAAACGGCCCCGAGAGTGTCACGAGCGTGGTACGCAAGTCATGTTGCACATCACATGTCATGATTTCTATATTACCACTTGTCATTTATGATCGTCATACAATCACGTCCCTCAATACCAAATTTCGTGTATGGGTCATTCCTCGCCAACTGTCGCAACCTTGGCGCTCGACCATCTGCGATTTGCTTGAAAAAAAATTCAGGACTATCTACTTAAAACGACAAGTCTTCCCCCAAAATATTCTTTGCGAAAAAAAATTTTCAGTACCGCAAGCCGCATGTGAATTTTTTCGGAAAGTTCGAAACGATGGCTCGTAAAACGCGTTGTCAAAAAAATTTGTTCTTCCTAAATTAGGCTAGGACAAATTTTTCCCTTTAAAACGATGGTAGGCTTTTTATTTAAAATAAGTTTTAAGAACCTTTACACTCTCGGTGTTTTTTCATGCGGCCTTGAATACGTGCAATATGTTGCGTATTGGGGAATTTTTTTATAGAAATATAGTATTCAGCGAAATGTGATATTTCGCGTTAGCGTATTGCCACAAAGTTTTACTGTAGATTAAAAATAATTTGAGGCGTATATAATGCGAAATAAAGTGTGCAGCTGGCGACAAAGTTGCAAAAAGGTTCACTTTTGCACATGTTTGGTCGCAAATTCAACATTGAGGTGATCCTAGTAAAAATATGCTGAATAGCACATTTACTTGCAACTTTTATTGGCTACTCACAGAAAAAGTTTTATTAAATTTCAATTTGTTTTAAGACAAAAAATATTTTTGAATTTGCGTTATACCGCTCTCTGTGTTTCCACGTGTTTATACGTCGTAACAATCCGTCTTAGAGGTAAGTACAAGCTGCACAGACGCGGGGAACATCTAGACAACATAATCAACTTTGCGCGTGCTTATTTAAATTATTTACTGGCTATTATTAGCCTGAGTCAACGAGAAATGCGAACTCTACTAGACTGTATTTAAGATTTAAGCACATGCAGCTGGCCGCCGACAGCCTGCATAGTATCCTTATGCAGCAGCGGGAAGTCGTACCGATGTGTACGTCAACCAGTTTTCCTAGATTTAGGCTCTTGAGCAGTTGCACTGCTTGCTTCTTTACTTTGGAAGGTTTATCTGACACCTCGCGGAAATTTTTCGCAATAGCCGCGTTTCCTTTCTGGGAAAACGTTCCCCGAGACATAATCACGAAGAACCCTTCCTTGTCGGACACTACTGCGGTGAGGCCCGAAGAATGTAACAAATTAACAATAGAAGACATGACATTTTCTTTCATTCGCCTTGGTCCATGCTTAAGCAGAACATCGGTGCACTCTGCCACACACATAGTCCTGCTGTCCTCGGGCACTCGTTGAGCCACCGGCCTTGACATCGACACCAGCTCTGCCGGACGCAGTGGCGGTTCCACACAGAACTTGGGACCTTTCTGCAACACCTTCAAGTACTTGAGAGGCACATAACCCCCGCTGAGGTTGAGCACCTTGGTCTCCGGTGTCTAGGAAAACTGGTTGATAGGGTAAAGAAAGAAGCGGGCCATACTCTAGAGATTTTCTTTACCGCTAAGACTCACAAGCCCGAAATCCCTTTCCGTGCCATCATTTCTGAAAGGAACACATGGCTTCAGGTGGTGTCCCGGTACTTACAGAAGAACCTGGAATCCCTGGTTGTGGACGATCCTTTTCTGGTATGCAGTTCCGACTTGGTCGTGGTGTTTCTTAGGCACAACTACTCGGGAGGCTCAAGAGCATTTAGCCTCGACATCGATGATCTTTACTACTCCTTACCGCAAGCCCCTCTACTACAGAGTGTAAAGGAGTGTGTCGGCGATCAAGAGGATGAACATGCGTTCACCACTCGTTCGGGCGTGTCGGTAGAGGGTTTCTTCGAGGTGCTGAGAAGCTACCTGGATGCGACGTTCGTCACGTGCAAAGGGAAAGTTTTCGCTCCGAGATATGGCGTATGTATTGGGTCTTGTGTAGCGCCCATTCTGAGTACGATATTCTTAGCAAAGATGGACAGGGGTATCCAAAGTAACCTTCTTGATCTGGCGGTCAAAGTCATTCGTTATGTTGACGACTACTTGGTTTTTGTCGATAGGCGCGATTTCAACAGAAAAATGGTTGACATAATGAAGGTTTTCAGGAAGCAAGGGCAAGGTTTGACCTTCACGTGCGAGACACCCCGGAATGATACTTTACAGTATCTTGACCTCCATTTGGTCTTTTGCTCTGAGAAGATATGCTGGCAATACAAACCAAGATCACAAAAGGGTTTGCTCGACTACCAGTCTGGTCACTCTAGGCTTGTAAAAAACGGAATAGCCAGCTCATGTATCCGGTCTGCCATCTCGAAGTCTTGCCAGCACCTGATGAGCCAAAGCGTGCGCGAACAAGCGAGAAAGCTGCGACAGACAGGTTACCCTGACGCGGTTATAGCAGCTACTGGTGAAAAGATGCAAAAGGCCGTAAAAGCAGGTCGTATGCTAGCGCAGGCGGGAAGAAGTGAATAAAGCAGGCCATTCTCAGTAGTCCCCTACATTCACGGAGTGTCCCACCGCTTCAAAAGAGTGGCGGCTCACTTTAATGTCAACGTGGTGTTCTAAGCCGAAAAGAAGCTGAAGGGGATTTGCCCGAGGCTGCAACATCGTGAGGGAAAGGAAGCGGATGCAAAAGGCGAGTGCACCATGAAACATGGCCTGCAGTTCGTGTCATGTGTAAAAGGGGTGGTGTAAGATCCCCTTCTCATGCGGTCACGTTTACGTGGGCCAAACTGGCCGTTGTCTCAACATTCGTCTGCGCGAGCAACACAGCTCGTTGAAAGGTGCGCCGTCATCCCATTTGGCCTTGCATAGCCGTCAGTGTGGCTGCAGTCCAATGTTGGAAAAAAACCCCTGTCCTATTTCGTCACAGCAAGCGAGTAACCCGCGAAATAACTGAGGCTTACGTTATCCAAAGACAAGGCTCTAAGTGCGTGAGCCAACCGTCAGTGCCCCTTCATGATAAAGAATTTTCGTTCCTTAGCATGCCGTCAAAGTTCCGCACTCGACAGATTAGGGTTCTTATTTTTGCGCAGCCGGCACGGTTACGTCATTTCGTGTACTTTCCGTATATCGCCAAGATGGGCGTGCGTGATGTGTTTTAATTTCTTTTGTATGTTTGAGTTACTAGATTTTTTTTCTGTATGTTTTGTCATTGCTGGATAACACGTGCGGGATTGCCTGTTTAGTTGATGATTGTAGGCGTGTTCTTGATAAAACATCACGTTTTTTTGTAGAATTATATTTGTAAGAGAGTGAGGCGTGACCTTGCTGCGATTAGAGTTAGTATATATTCATGTGTGTTCCCAACTAAACGTGATTTGAAGTTAGCGCTTGTGTTGCCTGCGTCTCTTTCTTGTGCCTCCGTGTTATTGCGCTGAACGTCCGAGTTATGCATCTTTACCAACCCGCCCAACTCGCCACTTGTCAATGAGATATCATGATTTGCGTATGACCACTTGTCATTGATGTTTGCCATACAGTCACGTCACTCAATACCAAACTTGCTGTATATCAAACTAACGAAATGGCCGCGAGCGTGCCATGAGCGTGGCATGCAAGTGATGTTGCAAATGACATGTCATGTTTTTCATATGACCACTTGGGACTTATGCTTGTCTTACAATCACGTCCCTCAATACCAAATTTCGTGTATATCAATCTAGCGAAATTGCCACGAGGATGGCATGAGCGTGGCATGCAAGTCATGTTGCACATGACATGTCATGATTTCCACATTACCACTTGTCATTTGTGCTGGTCATACAATCCCGTCACTCAGTACCAAATTCGGTGTATATCAAGCTAGCGAAACGGCCACGAGAGTGTCATGCGCGTGGAATCAAGTCATGTTGCACATGCTATGTCATGATTTCCATATTACTACTACTCATTTGCTCGTCATACAATCACGTTGCTCAATACCAAATTTGGTGTATTTCAAGCTAGCGAAACAGCCACGAGAGTGTCATGAGCGTGGCATGCAAGTCATGTTGCAGATGACATGTCATGATTTCCATATTACTACTTCTCATTTGCTCGTCATACAATCACGTCGCTCAATACCAAATTTGGTGTATTTCAAGCTAGCGAAACGGCCACGAGAGTGTCATGAGCGTGGCATGCAAGTCATGTTGCAGATGACATGTCATGATTTCCACATTACCACTTGTCATTTGTGCTCGTCATACAATCCCGTCCCTCAATACCGAATTTGGTGTATATCAGAGAGAGAGAGAGATAGGTTTATTTACAGAAAGGCAGAGAGGTCGGCCTGAGCGATAGCATGCCCTAGCCTGCTACTCAACACCGGGGGAGGGGAAAGGGGAGGGAAAAGAGTAATGAATGACGATGGGGAGGTAAGGAGGTGATTATATCCAGTCCTGTCAAGTTGGCACAGCTAGCGAAACGCCCACGAGAGTGTCATGGGCATGGCATGCAAGTCATGTTGCACATGACATGTCATGATTTCCATATTACTACTTCTCATGTGCTCGTCATAGAATCACGTCACTCAATACCAAGTTTGGTGTATATGAATCTAGCCAAATGGCCGCGAAAGTGTCATGAGCGTGGCATGCAAGTCATATTGCACATGACATGTGATCATTTTCATATTACCACTTCTCATTTGCTCGTCATACAATCACGTCGCTCAATACTAAATTTGCTTTAAATGAAGCTATCGAAACGGCCCCGAGAGTGTCATGAGCGTGGTATGCAAATCATGTTGCACATGACATATAATGATTTCCATATTACCACTTCTAATTTGCTGGTCATACAATCACGCCAGTCAATACCAAATTTGGTGTATATCAATATCGAAACGGCCCCGAGAGTGTCATGAGCGTGGTATGCAAGTCATGTTGCACATGACATGTCATGATTTCCATATTACCGCTTGTCATATATGCTCGTCATATGACCACATCGCTCAATACCAACTTTGGTGTTATACCAAGCTAGCGAAACGGTCACGAGAGTGTAATGAACGTGGCAGGGAAGTCATGTTGCACATGACATGCCATGATTTCCATATTACCACTTCTCGTTTATGCTCGTCCTACAATCATGTCGCTCAATCCCAAATTTGGGGTATACCAAGCTGGCGAAACGGCCACGAGAGTGTCATGAGCGTGGCATGCAAGTCATGTTGCACATGACATGTCATGATTTCCATATTACCGCTTGTCGTTTATGCTCCTCATACAATCACGTCGCTCAATACCACATTTAGTGTATATCAAGCTAGAGAAATGACCACGACAGTATCATGAGCGTGGCATACAAGTCAAGTTGCATATGAGATATCATGATTTGCGTATGACCACTTGGCATTTATGTTCGTCATACAGTCACGTCACTCAATACCAAATTTGGTGTATATCAAACTAACGAAATGGCCGCGAGCATGCCATGAGCGTGGCATGCAATGTTGCAAATGACATGTCATGATTTCCATATGACCACTTGGCATTTACGTTCGTCATACAGTCACGTCACGCAATACAAAATTTTGTGTATATTCCGCTACCGTAAATGCCGTGTAGTGCGCCATGAGCGCGGCATGTATATCATGTTTTATATGACATGCAGGTCATAATTTTCGTATTGCCACCTGTCATTCATGTTGTTCATGCGGAAATGTCGCATCGTACCAATTTTTGGATATATTTAGTTAACTAAACATCCTCAGGAGCACTATAGCCATGGCGTGTAAATTATACTTTTCATGACAAGTTAGTCATGATTTTCATGATATGACCAGCCATTCAGGTTCGTCATACAGTCATGTTATACCATACCAATTTCAGTGTAAATCGGATGAACGATAATGTCGCGTGAGCACAAAGTCGTAGGCGGCTAGATAGATAGATAGATAGATAGATAGATAGATAGATAGATAGATAGATAGATAGATAGATAGATAGATAGATAGATAGATAGATAGATAGATAGATAGATAGATAGATACGCTCGAAGTCGCCGAAGTTCGCGATGAAATGCTTCGCATTTAGAAAAGCCACATATCTTGTAGATAATTTTTAACGAAGTGCAACACGTGTAAGGTGACAGCGAAAAAAAAAACAGCCACGTGTTCAGAGCCCCGTGCATCGTTCTCTTTCACCTACGACCTTGTACTTGTTTTTCTGCTTTCAAGGGTTTCTAGCATGTTCTTAGCTTTCCTGGAACACACTACAATGCGATTCTCGCAACAGCTGACACATTGTGCTTTTTTTCGCGTAGCAGAGCGCTCTGTGATCTTCATGTAACGGAGTTCTGGTGTTTAGCGAAAGAAGGTATGCTCTTGGGGCTATTGTTTTCAAGTTTCCATTGTCGTCACCTATGTTCCTTCTGCCCATTACTACATGTAGACAGTTTGCGTCATATGCTCTAATTCAAGCATTTTGGATATTGCTACCATTGCAACCTTTTGTAACCACGACCCATCACATACTCCCAAAGCATTCTCAACTTCCAGTGAACCTAAATCTTGTTTCTACGTCACCGCAGTGAACTTCTCACTGGGTACAATGTATTTTTACCACGTTGGTAAGAAAGACGTTTACAACATTAACTGTTGTAAGCGAACGGAATAAGCGATATACACAGAGTCCCACTGTTAAAGGGAACATTGGAGCGTATGGCCGCCGCTCGGCGCCACGGCCGTCCGGTGGCTGCAACGGGTTTTGCGCAGGCGCAGTGCGAGCTGTGAGTGGTGCCTTTTCGTCTTGCGTGACGTCTGCAGCCGCGGTTAGAATCGTCGCGAAGCGAGCTGTTCACGCGACGAAAGGGAAACCGCGCGCGGTGCTTGATGCGCCCGCGCGAAACCAGTTGCAGCCTCTCGCCGGCGGTGGCACCGTGTGGCCGCTAAGCGCTCCGATGTTCCCCTTTAACAATGGACCACTGTGTACATAATACGTAGTTCTCGGTATTTACATTAACTGCACCTCCAACGGGAGCCATTATTTAAAAAGAGCCTTTAGGCTACAAACATTCGAGGAGGCTAATCAGGCTTGTTTCATTTTATTTCGTACCTTTATTGTCCCTATTATTCAGAGACTTTTTTTCATTAGTACCGAGTTGACAACAGTTGGATAAATCAAAGTTAAGTGTTTGGTCAAGGTATTTCGCCAAGAAACATTTATTTTTTTGATAACAGAAATCATACTGTATAAAAAAAATCATGAATCCGCTGGGTATTGTGTAAAACAGTACGAAGTGCATTCTTAATTGCAGAGAAATCGTGTGCATACCAGAAAGACTGTAGTTTCAAACCCCTTGATATTTTTAACCCATTGAACTTACTCGATTACACCATATATTCTCTCATAAATTCGCTAAACTAATTTGAACTCTGGGCTGGCAGCGCCATATTTTAAACCAAAAAAAGCTTGCGCACGCTCTCGAAATTTATAAGGTGACGCGGATGATTCTTTAATGCGGTGCTATTCGTGTTTCTTTTATCATGCTAGTTTTAGTCTACCTCACTTCTGCTGTTCAACTCGCCATAAGGAGCCATGAGGAGCATAGTTGACACACACACTCTAAGCTCGCCGTACCATATAACGGAACTGACATGAACATTCTTAACTACACTCTAAGCACGGTAACGTTTACTAAAGGTGCACAATTTCACAAATTTGTGTACTTATAAAATAAAAGTTATCTAGTAACCTTTGCAAAATTAACCTTTATTAAAAATGCACAAACTTACTTTTAAGACAGACGTCACAGAAATAACCTTTAGCACCGGTTCACAATATCGAGCGTTCTCACGTAAAAATAGAGGTTACGTTGCACAGTACACAGTATACCGTTCACACAAAACGGCTTGCAGGAGATTTTATACGGCCACAAGCTCCACGCCTCTTCTTTCCTTCACTCTTCTTTCTTGGACGCATTCCAGGAGGTTACGCTCATCGCATGCATTGATCAGCCAGGTGTGCTGCAGCAACGGAAGCACGGCTTTCCACTCTTTCGGACTTCTTGCTGCGCGTGCCTCGTGTTTTTTTTCCGCAATTCCTTGTGCGGTTTTAATTGCCGTCTACATGCAAATTGTAATGCTTAATCTTTTACGTAATTGGATCAAGAGAGGATACTTGTCTGACACACATGGCACAACTCATAATTAAGAATATCTGTCAATCACCTGATCTTCTTAATTGCTCATTTATGGGCAGACCCCATTTGAACTACTCGATGCTTGTGGTGGAAGGTGTGACGTTATGATGCATGCGAGCTCTAAGCCAACTCCAAAGGACATTGTTTTCTGTTTTTTCGTGGGATGAGGAAAACGTACATCTCTTGCCACAGACACCGCAACTGTCGTGCTCTAAGCAGACATGTCCTAGAATTATTCCAAAGCTCCAGCGTGTGTATTCAGAAAGGGGCAGGCCACATGACATGCTCCGTGAACGTTCTCGTCACTCGGTGTACATATGTGTACACAGCATAATAAAGGCGCAGAAGAAAGTACGAAAGATTAGGCGTGCGCACTCTTCTTTTGCTAGGCGACACTTGGCTGGGCCGATCATGAGCGGAGCAACTGTTCCGGAATGTGTCGAAGAAAGAAGATCGGAAGAAAAAAGAGGCACATACCCTTTGTTTGACGACACCTGGGTTGGTGGAGCATAGTTAGAGCGGTTGCACTGAATAGAGCCCCCTGCAAATAACGTGTGATCACAATCGTGCTTCTCCTTAAGTTTGCTCATGTTTGCGGCATACCATACCTGCTGGCACGTTGCGCATAAGCAGGACGATGAAACCCAGAGGCCAGCCAAAAAGAGGGTGATTTTCAGTCCTTTACTTTTCTCGCTTGGGCTGTGCGTGGAATGTTTGCATTTCTGTAATGCTACTAACTCACTCAAACCATTAACACATACGTGTAGCATATATAACAATACACGTGCAACTCCTCCTATTTTCTCCTTTGCTGTGACCCAAATGCACTTACTTTTTTTTGTTCAGGTGATATGCTTTTTAATGGTTCAACAGGCATCTGTGGCACAGTTTGAAAAAGGGAAGCCTTTGCCCACAATATCACACGTAATTGCATTTTAAAAAAAATCAGTTTTTTTTTGCGTGGGTGCAAAACACGAAATTGATTGTGATAACAACTTTTGCAATGTAGGGGCATTGTTCGAGTTTCCTGAGCATGTGCTGTAGAACACAGCTTGTGAAGGCGTACAAGACCATGTACCTAAACGAAAGGTAATGTTAAAGAAAAATTTAAAAAAGAAGACCAAATCAAGCATTGTACAAAAATTGATGTGCATAAAGAGTTGTAGGAGAAAAAACGTGAACCATTCTAAAAGAATGCATACTTTATTGCTTTCATACCTTCAGAGCAAAAGGCATCAATGTTGCGTGATAGTCATCAATACACATAAGTTTATTGATTACTTTTTTCAATATTGGTTCAGGGATTGCCTAGCTGATAGAAGGCCACCGGTATTCAAAGCGTTTCTCCTTGCTTTCACCTGTGGTCAGCAAAAATTTACAGAATCAGGTGGTCAGGACCTGCAGTAAAACCTTCTCTTGATGCACGTACAATCATATTTCTTCAGACAATATATCAGTTGCTGATTCCGCAATCTCCTCGCTGGACAGTGGATCCTAAAGAAGAGTACAGCTGTTTTACACTATGGCAACGGTTACTGCCACATTGCGCACAACTGCTGATAACATACAATGTAAGACATATACTAACCCCCCCCCCCCCCAAAAAAAAAAGAAAAAGAAGGGGGTGTCACTTGACCAATAAGCGCTCCTAAAATCTAATATCCTGTGCAATACGTTTATCCGAAAACAAAAATTTTGAACTTAAAAAGTACGTTAATCCCACATGTAATTTGCTTCTCTTTAGCACAAGAGTCAGCAAACTATAATGTAAGAGACAGTTTCGTCGCAGAAACACGGCACCAGGTGATTAGAAACAGAAATTGTAAAATCAACATTTTTCGTAATAGTATCTGAAGTTTCACGTCCCAAAACCACGATTTGATTATGCGAGGCACCGTAGTGGAGGGCTCCGGAAATTTTGACCATCTGGTGTTCTTTAACGTGCAATGATATCGCAGAGTACACGGGCCTCTACCATTTCGCCGCTATGAAAATGTGACCGCTGCGGCCGGAATCGAACCCGCGACCTTCGGGTCAGCAGCCCAGCACCATACCCACTGCTCCACCACGGCGAACCAAGGTTTTTCAGTGACCATACTTAGCATTTCACGTGGAGATTTAATATGTTCGTACCTAATTGTTTTCCTCAAGGAGTATATTCTACGTGGCAGTTCATATTCTGGGGTGCACGGAACGTAAGTCATATCGGCGTCGGGAAGTTTCCAGCTGCCTGGAGATCCTCGCAGCATGCCTTGGGAAGGATGTATGCTGTAAACAGTTTCAACGCAAGACAATGAATATGGCAACAAAGAAAAAAAATACATTTGTGCTGTTTACGTACCTTCAGACATTCCGGCTATGACAGTTACATAACATGTATACCGATTCAGCTTTTCTAACCACGATGGCCCGTTGCTTTCACCATAGAACAGAACTTGGACAACAACAAAAATTACCTCATTGTAAGAGAACAGATTCACATCGCCACAGAACCAAGAACATCGAAAGACATACCAACCACACCAACCATGTCCCCCTTAGGACTCTTACTTTGCACGATTGCTGGCATTCATGCTATCTGAAATATAGTTAAGCCACAGCGTATTGTTTTTTGCGTAACATATCCTTTGCAGCTGCCCCTGTTTAGATAGCGACGCAGTTCGACGTATAGTCGAGCGCCGCAGAGCAAGTGCTGCTGATAACAATTAATTGCGTCAAAGACTCACAATTTATTTTTTCTGACACGACCCACCGCTTTCAGTAGCGGAAGCGTGGGCATGAATTCAAGTCATCTTAATTTTGAACGCCCGTACATTGAGATCTGTATGAGTGCTACTATGGAACGAAGATGACTGCGGTATATATTTGTGGTAAGGTTTCAAGTCAAGATCAACGCACAGAAAAAGTTTGACGGAAGCCCGTCTGGTGGGGATGATACATGGTGAAGGCAGAAAACCCGAAACATTGAGCCGACCAAAGCAAAAATTGAACACGCACACTCACGCGCGCGCATGCTCGCACGCACAGAGAGAGAGAGAAACGCGCGCGCACACATACACACACTCACACAAACACACTCACCCACTCATGTACACACACGCACAAGCACCCGCACACATGCACACAAACACGCACTCGAAAACTCACTCGCTCGCTCGCTCGCTCACTCGCACGCACGCACGCACGCACGCACGCGCGCGCACACACACACACACACACACACACACACACACACACAAACGCGTGGGTACATATATGTACACACACGCAAACACACTCATCCACTCACACACGCACACCAACACAGACGCGCGCGCAGACATATTCACACACGTACACACACACACGAATGCCCGCGCGCATATGCACACACACGCAGACGCACTCACTCTCACACACATACACGCACATACACACACACGCACGCACACACAAACGCGCGCTGACATATACACACACACGCACGCGAAAACACTCATTCACTCCCCCCCTCACCCACACACACACACATACACACACACAGATATCATCTACGTGCGACCAAGTCGTGACAAAAAAACCCAGAGGAGCAAGTTAGTGCGCACTCAGAAGTCTTCTGGGTAGCGCTGATATGGGGCACTTTGTTGATGCTGGCAACAATATTCCCCACCGTGATTGCAGGCTTCATCGAGCAATTTCAAGGTACCAAGACGATGACAGCAAGAAAGGCTAAACTTCTGTCCTTCATGCTTCTCAGATAAACTGGAAAGATAACAAATGATATTCGTCGGATGTTTGATAATATATGCCCAAACACCCGCCTTGTAAGGACAAACGCGAACTGAATTCTGCCAATAACAATGCATTGCATAAAACATGACATCAGTTATTTTTCTGACATGGTCCACCTCTTACAGTAGCGTAAGCATGAGCGTAAATTCTTGCAAGCACGTGACATAAACACACATACACAAGCAAATAATGCACTGAACAGAGAACATTACTTAGGTGTAGATCATATTGGCTGCTGTCTTCGGCCACCGTAACAACGGATGCAGCACGTTCGATAATTGCCAGTCTCAGACAGGCGAAGAATCCGCAATGCAGCTCGTTGCAACGGACGCGCAGCGCACTGAACATGTCCCGGTTGCATTGCCTCGTGGCTGATTTGCGGCGGATCGCGCGTTTGCGAGTGTGTTTGCTTACTGTGTCACCAGGTACGCGTCACTCATGTACAAAACACCATTGGGCAAACGCACGTCATCAAAACGAGGAGCGTAAAACCTGGTTAAATCGATGAAACAAAGAGCAGCACAAGCGCGACTTCAAACACCACACCAACCGCCTCTCATTCGAATGTCCTTTCCGGCATACACCTCAAACTGTGCAAAGCCTCAGAGAGATGACGCCGTCCTTCCTTCGATGCGGTTGAAACTGGTTGAAACGGCGCCAGTAAGACGCCACATTTGTGAGTCACGCCATCACCGCGAGCTCACACATCCCTCTATGCGCTCACACTGGAGCGGCCGTCGCATGCTGTTTTGTGAACTTAGCGGCATCTTTTTCTCCTGTGCTGGCAAATTGATGACGGTTAGTGTATGGTGCAATGCTGTGACCTGTCGTTTGCTGCACATTACGGCCAGTTAACTTTCGCGAGAAAAAAAAGACAAAAAAAACTAAACAGACAAGACAACAAGAAAATTCGGATAAATTGTATTGCCAGTCTCGGAACATATTTTTCTCGCTCCACGGAATTATTCTTCGATCGCATCGTTATAATTTTTCAGTTGTTGTGCCCATGTCTGTTCGGATTTTATGCCACTTCTTTAATTACGTGTGAAGTTGGCTCACTTTATTGAACTGCAGTTTTAATTCATACCCCACCATCACTTGCAACAGTATCCCGCAATCTAATGTCGCTGCTACTCTTATTTTCTTTTCTGCTGTTACCTAATACCCGTTCTGTTTATACATTATTCACTGTTCAATTGCTAAAGCCAACCTTGAACAAGAAAGATCACGATTTGACACATTGACCAATAAACTTCCACTCCATAGTGTAGGTCCCCTGACGGATGAGTCACTGCGCTTTCATAAGTTACAATCTAGAGGTTACAATACCTATCGCGGTGCTTTAGCTTTTAAAATGGCATGCTTCTGTCAATGTAACCTGTATGTGAGAGGTAAATGAAGAAAACACAAGGATAAAATTGTTGTAATAGCCATGTAACCTATAAACTATAAGTTACTTGCCGTTTTATGCTGTCCTAAACGTTACCGTGATAAGAGTGTACAAGTGCAGATCAACATCTAACGTCATCTCATGTACAACACATGGCTTACGGCCTGGTGAAGAGAAGGAAGACGTTGGCTTGATGGTTTCGCGTGAATGAAGGTGTGTCGTCTCCCGTCAGTGCCTACGGAAAGCAGCGTGGCATGCATGTCATGTTGCACATGACATGTCATGATTTCCATAGTACCACTTGACATTTACGTTCGTCATACAGTCACGTCACTCAGTACTAAATTTCGTGTAGCCTACATCAAGCAAGCGAAACGGCCACGAGAGTGTCATGAGCGTGGCATGTAAATCGCGTTGTACATGACATGAAGGTCATGATTTTCATATTACCACCTGTCATTTATGTTGGTCATGCAGAAATGTCTCATCGTACCAATTTTTGAATACATCAAGTTAAGAAAACGAACTCAGGAGCATTATGGCCATGGCGTGTAAATCATACTTTTCATGACAAGTGCGTCATGATTTTCATGATATGATCAGTCATTCATGTTCGTCATATAGTCATGTTATCCCATACAAATTTTGGTATAAATGCCATCAACGATACGGCCAGGGGAGCACAATGTCGTAGGCGGCTAGATAGATAGATAGATAGATAGATAGATAGATAGATAGATAGATAGATAGATAGATAGATAGATAGATAGATAGATAGATAGATAGATAGATAGATAGATAGATAGATAGATAGATAGATAGATAGATAGATAGATAGATAGATAGATAGATAGATAGATACGCTCAAGGTCGCCGAAGTTCGCTGAGAAATGCTTCGCATTTAAAAGGAAATTTGTACCTTACCACTGCCCCCGGGAATGGTGGCGTGCCCAGCTCTCGTCACCATGCGACCAAGCGACGATGTCTTTTGATGACTTCATACGATGAGTTCACATCATGATTTTATGTATCACTTCGTGTTGACGCCAATCGTCAATATTGTGGTCGGCATAAATAATAAGCTCAAAGACGGAGCATTCCGGGAATACCAATTATATTTTATTTTAATATTTTTAGTAATGTTGCGTTATGGTTCGTGGGGAAGCCGTCACACTTTTTTTTCTCAATCCATGTAGAAATCTCTTAACACCGGCTTTCTTTTCATTCTTCCCTGTAACAGAAATACGATTTCCTTTAACAGGCATCCAAAGTAAGCACACATGCTAGCCGAGTATCAAGCTTATTTATACTTGCACAGAGAAATCGCCTGCTTACATTCAGATACACGGGAATGAAGCCTTCATTGCCAAAATAATCCATTGGTCCCCACTACGGCATGTTTCATAAGCATTCCGTGCGTTCGGGACGGGCAACGCCGACAACTATTATTGTTAATAATATAGGCTCCATACATTGGTAATGGGAGCATCTCTTAGTAAGGACGAAGTCCTTGCCCAAAAACAATCACGCTTGTTTTTAATATGCATAAAAACGGATGCCCTTAATGACACACATCTTTGATACTTAATAAATATAAATTCTGAATCTGTAGCACTAATCATTTCAATAATCAGTGTAGACCTATTTGATCTCCACTGTAGGGTGAAAGCCTCTTCCAATTATCACTAATATACCATATCTTGCGCGAGCAGATTGCCATTTATCCCTACAAGCTTCATAATTTCGTCACTCGATCGAATTCGCGGCTGTACCCGGCTTCTTTTACCTCCTTGTGGCATCTATGTCGTTGCTCTAACTCTCAATATCTTGATGGTCTCACGCATTACGCAAAGACTAACCTCCCCTTGATTTTGCATTTAACAGCGAAGCTGTTTTAAGGCTAGCGTTGTCCTTGAAATGCCCGTAGTTGTCACACAGACCGCAGAACTGGTAGCTGAGCAGGTTTTTTGCTGGGTCACGTGGCCTACCAGTGTGGCCAGAGTGACGGTCGGTAAGAAGGGGAAAGCGCTGCACCTTGCCACGAGTGGCGAAAGAGAGGCTCGCTCTGAGAGGGAGAAGCTTGAGGGACGTCGTTGTACGCTCGCTGGGATGGTGAGAAGGTGAGCATGCAACGTCGCCTCGGCAAACTTCCTTCGCGAGGCTGGTATGTCATACACAGCAGCAGTGCTGGCGATGCTGCTTGCCTTTCAGCGCAGCCGTGGCAGTAATACGTGTTTTGGGCGAGTGGTCGGTGGAATGGGACGCGGCTGCCCTGGAACGCTGCCGTATATAGCGTTCCAGCACTACCGTGAGTGAAATATTGGGGTGCGGGATTCACATGGCTGAACCTGAAAAACGAGAAAATCCTGACTGTAAACTGCCAAAACTCGGGAGCAAAATGTATTGCCTTACAAAAGGGGTGACGGTAGATGCCATAGAACAATATATCACAACTACCAGCACATATCTTAAATAGAAAAATCAAGTAAAGAACAATAGCACAACGCAGAAATACTTAGAAAACCCGTGAAAGACTGATAAATGCGAGGGCTTGACGGAACGGAGCCTCAGCTTCACCGTTTCGACATATTTCACGGAGCGGAGCTCGCTCGATTTTTTCTGTCTCTCCATTTGTAATAGTTCCTCTTGCTGAATCACTAACATTAAAAACAGTTAAAGAGGATTTTCGCGCTAGCACCACGATATTATTACCAGGCACGCCGTACTGGAGTAACCTTGTTTAATTTCAACTGTCTGGTGTTCTGTAACGTGTGCCTAATTATAAGACCACAAGTGTTCATGCGATGCGCCCCGAACACCTGATCACTAAAGTCGACGAACTGTGTGGTATCTGCTTTGCCAACATACCGCATGCTCCGGTACTCGCCGCGCTTAATCTGTAGAGGTTTGATCCGAGGCAAAATAAATGATGCCATGGTGTTTTCACGCATAGCATGCATCATTGTCGACATATTTATCTAGAATTCCTTGGAGGGATTCATTTGCATACGTCATAAAGAAGTGAAGGAGAACACGTACCTTGATGTGTACATATTCAACGTCCAGGAACGCTTTCAGTATGCGTCGTACTTCGGCGTATGCGAATAGCTTGCCCCACTAGCGTGCTTCCATTCTCGGTTCCATTCTCGGAATAGCGTGCTTCCATTCTCGGATCATTTATTGGATGAGCAAGGGTACATGAAGGCCCCCCAATTTTCCATGGTATTCCAAATAATGGCAAAAGTGGTGCAATTCAGGACAATATTTAAGCTTGATATGTGCGGCATACAAAAATCGTCATAAAAACATGCATCGGGCTTGCTAGGTCAGCCTTGAGCGAGACCGTCTTAGAGCAACTTTAAAAACAGTGTATTCTTTGTGACACCTAAAAGTAACAACGAACGTGGGATACTTCCAGATAGAAGCAGCGGCACCGGCTTTGAATATCATCTTTAGTAATGACTACTACCTACCAAACACTCAACTTTCGCATTTTATCTAAAAAAGAAGGTGACCGTGTGCGCACCATCTATCGTGGTCGACAAGTGATAAATTATACATAAATTTGTGAAGAACTTTCTCCTCTCACTACGTTCCGAAATATATTGTTAACTTAAAGGTGTACTGACACGAAAATTTTCAGTTGTCGTTATTTTCCGTCAAATGAAACGCCAAGCCTTCAAGAGCCTAGAAAATGTATTGTGAAACGTGATTGCACCCTAAAAAAGTAGTTACAGTGTATGTTTGAAAGCTAGTTTCGCTTCCTACTATACCCTGACGTCACTACACGGTATGCGCTTCTGGTCACGTGCTCGCGCAGGATAACGTTTCAATTCCAGGGCCACTCCGCACCGTGGCTCCGTTGGTGACGCACAAGCGGCCATTTTGAATGTTTTGTTGACGCACAAGCAGCCATTTTGGAAGTTTTGGTAACCCGACGTCATCACAACTAGACAGACTGCTGCGTGAAGTCACCAGAATTAGTACTGTACCCTGACGTCAAGCAAGTGTCGATGTCGGTAGGTGCGCCACGGAAAAAATTGACTTTAATATCAAAATAAAACATCTTACCAGACGGCTCTGAGACTCACACTTGCTCAGAGCCGTCTCTGTATACAGGAGACTCGTATGGCAGTGTAAACACACCTCCGAAGAAAGGTGTCAGTACCCCTTTAAGGCTGCATCAGTTATTTATAAAGAACCTCGTAAAATCATTCCGCGTGGTTTTCAATAAAGTATCTTGCTGTGGTATAGACAACCTTAATGAAAACAAACAGATAATGAAGTCAGGGACTTATAGAATACATCAATTGCATTTTTTAGATGTATTGCAGTAATTGTATTAAAGAAATTAAGTAGAAGGAAAGAGCTTCCTGCCGGCAACCTCCGAAACTACAAGCTTCGGATCCGAAGGTTGAAGGTTCGGTCTTTGCCGGCTGCTAAGCATTCGAATTAAGTTCCCATTCCTGGCATGGAGGATGGAAGAAGCTAGCAGGAAACATTGCGCAATGCAACAGAATGAAAGAAAGAAGACAGCAGCACAGACACACAGGCGTGAAGCTTCGCTTGCCCCATTTTTCCAATAGAAGGGCTCCTAATTTTCTTGCTTCCGGCACATGAGTGAGTCAGTATTAGTTTGAATGAGTTCGAAGTCTATACGGCTTGCTAATTATGGTCCAAGGACTTTAGGGCACAATTTTGATTACGCTATGTTCATGTTAGTGTAATTTGGTATGAGCTCACAATAGCAGTTCGTCGCAGCTATCACGTCGCAGCAATGAGAAAAAACTGAGTTCAAGCCAGATTGACAACCAGGAATTTTACGCTGTATTCACTTATTTGGCCACAGAACACAGCGAGTCCATCAAACCGCTCTGGAAAAAAAATTAGGCAGATCCCTAGTACCATGGGAATCGATGTTATGCGAAGCATGCGGTTGGATGGTGACTGGCTTGTAATTTTTTTTATTTAGCGAGACGTTACGAAATCAAGCTAAAGAGATGTACAAATGATGTATGCACAGACATGTTGAACAGTCGCATATGTTTCATATAACCAGTTGTTTACAGTTGTGTAACGATGCCAACAGATACATGGGTATTGCCAACACCTGAAGCCGTAAGCTAATATGTAGCGCTTGTACTTGCGAGGATGGTAGCCCTTGACAGTCCTACGTGGACCAGCTACAGTGATTGGTGCTTAAGTATACAATTGACTTTAACCCGACATGGCTCTCTTCATCATATTAGTACATTGTAATGTTTTTAAAATTAGATTACGCCTGCATAGGGTGTTTTAGATGCGAAGCATCTTATGTTCGGGGCTATGTCCGTCCCGCGTCCCTCCCGCGTCCCGCGTCCGGCCACTTTCATGAAGTAGGGAAGCACCCATTATGAGAACCAGAACACTGTAGTAATATGAAGGCCGTCAACAACTACTACAGTCATCAGAGTCATGCCTCCTTCCCGCGTCCCACACATCACAGGGCAGGCGCGTTCCCTCTGCCACGCTCACCCCCCTTTCTCTCCTCTAGAAATCCTCTACTCTACGGAGCGGCCCCGCGTCCCACACCCCCACAGCGCATGCGTGTCCCCTCCCCCCTCTCACCTGTAGGAATCCTATACTCTACGGAGTGGCTCCCCCGTCCCACATCCCCACAGCGCATGCGCGTCCTCTCCCCCCTCTCTCCTCTAGGAATCCTCTACTCTACGAAGCGGCTCCCGCTTCCCATAGCGCATGCGCGTCCCCTCTCTCTCCTCTCCTACGGTGCTCCCCCCCCGTTCTCTCCTCTAGGAATCCTCTACGGAGCGGCGCGCACGACAGGTGGTGCGACAGCTGCATACTCCGCTGGGGGGCGCCACGGTTGTTCCGCGGTATGAAAATGACGGAGCGCGCGCGCCTCATTCTCTCTCCTATGCAGCACCGCGATGAGTGCCCGGGCCGGTGCCGTGAAACGAGAGCGTCGATGTTTCTCCCGCTCAAGCTAACAATCTCCCCGCTGCTTCGCATCCACACATGGTTCCCTTTAGCGGGAGATGGGGAAGTTTTTAATAGCAGTTTCGAGACCTGAAGTGGCTCTGTGGTAGAATACTTGACTGCCAGACAGAAAGCTTGGGTTCAATTCCTGCTGGGACTCTGATTTCTATTCCTTGCATTCTTCGCGTCAGCGCCATCGATGTCAGTTTTTTTTAACGCTATCGCATTTAAATTACCAGTGTCAACGCCACCGATGTCAGTTTTTCTCAACGCTCTCGCATTTAAATGATAAATGTCCGTCCTCGCCATTCCTGGGTATGTATAAATTGTCAAACACCTGTGGCGCATACCCGCATACCGCAGCCCGCGGTATACGCGTATGAGCCACACGTGTCTGGAGAAATGAGTTTTACGGGAATTTCACGTTATTCAAGTCACGAGCAGCCAGTCGTATCGTCAAATCTTCTTAGCCTCCGATACTAATCTTCGTCGACCTCAAATTAAGGAGGCGATCACCAGGGCATCCTGACGTAGGCGGCTAGACAGACAGACAGACAGACAGACAGACAGACAGACAGACAGACAGACAGACAGACAGACAGACAGACAGACAGACAGACAGACAGATAGATAGATAGATAGATAGATAGATAGATAGATAGATAGATAGATAGATAGATAGATAGATAGATAGATAGATAGATAGATAGATAGATAGATAGATAGATAGATAGATAGATAGATAGATAGATAGATAGATAGATAGATAGATAGATAGACAGATAGATAGATAGATAGATAGATAGATAGATAGAAGCGCTCAAAGTGCTTGCAGTACGCAAAGAAATGCTTCGCATTTAAAAATTGCTGAAGCTTGCTCTAAACCGCTCAAGGCTTGAAACAGCGAAACTGGACGATTCTCAGGAACTAATCTGACTGCTGCTAGGTTGTTTCTAGGCGTTGGCTGGTGATGCAGGTCCTAGGTTGTTTCTAGGTCGTTGCTAAGCTTTAGCTATGTGATGCTAGGTTGTTTCTGCCTTGTTTGTCAGCGCAGAGCTTCGAGTTAAACCATAGACAGTCGCACACACGACACGGATGTCCAAATTCCAGAAACAGAAACTCGCGCTGAAACGAAGGTGTTCGCACCTCTCAGATCTACGGGCAGATCGTCGTTGGCGTAGCCTTTCTATTGCTACGGGGTGTTCTTCTTCGTATTTAGTGGCCCAGTGTTCAGTAGTGGAATATATCCATTTTATGTGGTACATACCAACTTATGATGATTTTTTTTTGTGATAGGCCGCACAAATTTCTCTGGCATATACCCGTTCCATAGTGTTCAGTTAGGTGTTGTTTTCTTCAATTTTTGTAGACCAGTGGTGAGCAGTGGAACTTACCCAATTTCTGTGGCGCATACCTGTTTATTAGTATGATAGTATCCTGATAGGCCACACCAATTTCTCTGTTACATGCCCATTCCTAGTGTTTGGCTAACTGTTGTCATCTCCCTTTTAAATAGTGATCGAAGCATTTCTTTGCGTACTGCAGACACTTGAACATTTGTACATATGTTCGTGGCGTTTTTTTTTCTAAAAGAGACAAGTGCACTGTAAGGTCGTGCTCTACGAGACCCCCCCCCCCCCCCTCCTGCTGACGCCCACATTCCCTGGGCTTGTACTGTCGCGCTCTTCAAGACACCCCCCCCTCCTTGCCAACGCCCACATTCCTGAGCTTGAGCGAGCTACACGACAGGAGATAGGGGGGTGCGTCCCCAAGCTATGCGGGTGTGTCGGACGTGACTCACCCCTCTGCGCCTTGCTTGGGATTACCTGCCCAGCCCTCTTGCTCCTTCTGCTACCTGCCCGATCCTGGCCGGTGCCGATGACCGCAGGCAACGCGGACTGATGGAGGAGGGGGGATACAGGGGATAAAAAAGGAGCGGCCCAAGAGACCGCGACGTCTTTTTGCTACTGGAAAGCTTGCCGGCTATACACCGGCACTGCAGCTTACGGCCCCACTGAGGGTCATTTTCTTTTTTTTTCTTTCTGTCGTACTCCTGTACATAGTTTTGTACATAAAGTTTGTTTTAAAACGTCCAGCGGCGAAGGCGTCTTCTTCCGAGGCAACGTCACGAAGACGGCGGCGACCTCCATCGCGAATCACGGGCCCGGCCTTGCTTCGCTCCCAAAAAACCTGACCGAACGCTCCACGAGTTCGGACGAAAATTTACTGGCGCAGTCGCACAGGATCGTCGCACCCTGAACGACCACTGGACGAGGCCTTGAAGCAAGGTGACAACAAAGGAGCTGCGAGTTCTGGAGCAGCAGCAGCAGCCGAATCCCTAACTTCACCTGCAGCGCATCGTGAGCTCCGGGAGGACCCGGCAGACATCAAGCGATCGACCAGCAGCAGTCCCCGCCAGGACCCCCGCGAGAAGCTTTCCGGGGGACAACCGAGCATCAAGCTACGACGCGACGCCGACCAGCTATCCAGCCAGGACGACAGACGCCAGCGTCGAGAGCACCGGCGGAGCAAGTCCGGCACAGCCACGAGAGCACCCCCCAGCAAAGTGCACAGGTGAGCCCTTCCTGTCACATTCCTGATGGGCTCTGTGTTGTTAGGGCTGGCCCGCTCACATGCACACTAGATTCGGGTACTTAAACCCCGACAAGCGCTGCGCAACATGATGGGGAATGAGAGCGGGGATGGTGGAGATGACCAGAGCCGCGGCACGCCCGCTCCCTCCATTTCTGAAAAGAAAATGGAGTACAGGCTCAAGCTCGCCGAAGAAGAGCGGCGCTCTTTGGAGATTAAACTACAAATCGCCCAACTTCAAAGGGACAGCCCACCGCGAACGCAAGATGTCGGGAGGGATATGACGTCCCAGAGCGGCCAAATGAAACTCCTGAGGCACTATGCACAAATGTTGTCAGGTGCGTTTCCAAAATTTCCCTGCTGACGGGGAAGTGCCCGTGTGGTTCGAGTCGGTGGAGAGCTCGTTAGAGGCGTACAGCGTGCCAAGGGAATTCTGGGGCCGCATTATTTTCCCTCTAATCACTGAGCGCGTGCCATACCTGTCTACGCGGCTTACACCCGAGCAACATCGGGATTTCGACACTCTGAAAGGTGTCGTGCTAGATGAGCTAAACTTGTCAGCGGCCGAGCACCACAGGCGGTTTATCACGGCGACTAAGCGCCGCGGGGAAACGTGGAAAACTTTCGTGACCAGAGTAGAAAGTTATTTAAACTTCTATGTAGACGCCCGCGGTGCCTCCACTTTCAGACGACTTGTCGAACTTTTGGTCGCGGACCAGATAAAGGCAGGATTGACCGAAGAAGCGGTCAAATACGTGAAATTGCGCGAAGGCGAGGACTGGCTGAAGGCCGGGGAGCTAGCGCGTTTACTCCAGACGTTCGAGGAGGCTACCGGGGAAGGTAGTGCGTGCAGAAAATATATATAGGTGATTCTGTTGAGAAAAAGGAAGGGGGGGTTCTGTGTGCACGATAACTGTCTCTCCAAGAGGACACCTCAACCGATACACACACGGGGAAAGGGGATGAAAAGGAGAAAGAGAGAAGGAAAGAGCAGAAAAGCTGGAGCCGCGAACATACGAGAGTCGAGTGGCGAAAGGGTTGAGGGACCGAGCAAACAAAAGTCCCCCCCCCAAAGCACTGAGACACAGGCGCGAAGCTACACGAAGGGTAAGCCTTGCATAGGAGGCAAGAACCAGTCGCGCTCGCAAGGGTGCCCCAGCTGCGGTAGCTGGCGGCATCATGGAGACAGTTGTCCGTACGATAGCGAGGGCACAGATAACTCCAAGGACGATAAGCGTAACGAGAAAGTTACGGCGCGCGTCTCAATCAGTGGCGGCGAACCGGAGCTTTCAACACTCCAGGCGGTTCAGCTGAACTGCGAGGAGAGACGGCTAAACGCGATTGTCGACACAGGCGCAGATATCACAGTCTTGCGAGAGGGCAGTATACCAGAGCACCTCGTTAAACCACGCGGTACCGTCGATTTGATATCTGCCTTCGGTGAGAAGGTTGAAGCAAAACTCGCCGTCGTCCCTCTCGCGATACAGGGGTCGGGTTCCCCAATCCAAGACATCGACACCGTGATACCGGTAATGTGCGCGCTCACGAAGAGATTGACACACACAGACTGCTTAATATCCGCCGCCACCTAGAAACAGTTGCGCGCCTCACTCGCGGAGAACAGGAAGGTACACGCGGCCGCGGTAGAGACACGATCACGTCCAAACGCCGACGAACACGCGAACTTTTGCCGCCCCGTAGCGGTTAGTGCCGAGCTTTCGACATACGACGAGTCAGTGCGGGAAATGGTAGCCGCAGCTGATACCGAGGACAACACCCACGGGCTAGAGAACTCGGAGCTAGGTAGCGACGCCCTAAAATTGCGCGACGAGCAACACGGCGATGAGGCGCTAAGTAAGGCCGGGCGAAATGCGGGAATCTGTAAGGCGGCCATGCATCGTGCAGATGGAGTACTGTGTGACGCCACATCCCTTGCCACGCCAAACCTCCTAACACCGTGCGGGCTCTCTGCTGACGCATCCACTGTAGCAGGCGCGTTCTCGGAGCAATTTCAAGATGATGGCTCCGGCATGCCTGTCGCTTTCGGTAGTCATCGGTTTACACCGACGCGGACGCGGTGGGCTGCCATTGAAGGCGAGACATTTGTAGTAATTGGGGCTCTAAAGAAATTCGAGGTATGGGTTTTTGGAGCTCAGGTAAGCGTCATCACCGACCACAACCCGCTCTCGTACCTCACGTGCAGCAAGCCCCAAGGCGTAGAGCTGACACGTTGGTGGGGTGAGGGACCAGCCCGGGCACCATTAGGGTCCTTCGGCCTTGAGACAGGGAGGGTTCCCTGCCATTTTCGTGCAAATGGTGTGGAGAAAAGTGAACTTTTGCGCACCGGACTGACTGCCATCACATGATTTCAAATTGAACTGTGAGACATGTGCGGGTGACATTTTTTTTTTTTGCCTTAACCATGTTATGTTGCCTGTCGCACGAACCTTTTTTTTTATTTCATTTGTTGCATCTGTTTCGTGATGAACAAATCTTGGAAGGGAGGTGTAAGGTCGTGCTCTGCGAGACCCCCCCCCCTCCTCCTCCTGCTGACGCCCACATTCCTGGGCTTGTACTGTCGCGCTCTTCAAGATACCCCCCCTCCTTGCCAACGCCCACATTCCTGAGCTTGAGCGAGCTACACGACAGGAGATAGGGGGTGCGTCCCCAAGCTATGCGGGTGTGTCGGACGTGACTCACCCCTCTGCGCCTTGCTTGGGATTACCTGCCCAACCCTTTTGCTCCTTCTGCTACCTGCCCGATCCTGGCCGGTGCCGATGACCGCAGGCAACGCGGACTGATGGAGGAGGGGGGATACAGGGGATAAAAGGAGCGGCCCAAGAGACCGCGACGTCTTTTTGCTACTGGAAAGCTTGCCGGCTAGACACCGGCACTGCAGCTTACGGCCCCACTGAGGGTCATTTTCTTTTTTTTCTTTCTGTCGTACTCCTGTACATAGTTTTGTACATAAAGTTTGTTTTAAAACGTCCAGCGGCGAAGGCGTCTTCTTCCGAGGCAACGTCACGAAGACGACGGCGACCTCCATCGCGAAACACGGGCCCGGCCTTGCTTCGCTCCCAAAGAACCTGACCGAACGCTCCACGAGTTCGGACGAAAATTTACTTACACTTTAACTGAAACTGAGAAAAATACCCTTTTTTGCTACTGACATTACGGTCAAGCCTGCTCAAACAATTTTTTGCCAATATGTTGCTCTCCGCTTAATTTCTCAAATATATATTGTAGCTAAAATCTACATAGCCCAATATCGTCGGTATTCAGGAGTAAAGTTTGTATTTGGCTCATATAGATTGGAACATTTCATTTGGGCTTGAATTAGCTCGCAAAATGAGTGTAAAAGGATTCGAATGTACGGTACAGCAATATTTTGCGATAAAATCAACATCATCCTTTTGCTTCCGTCGGTGCCGGGCTACGTCGCATGGGCGTGATGACGATTACTAGACTTGAAGAGCGAGTGGTCCTTCCTGGCAAAAGCCGCGCAATTAAGGACTGTCAGCGGTGTTTTCTTGTTCTTCGCATCTATTGGAGGCCTCGCAAAGGGCTCCAGCTCTTCTTCTTCTTCTGAGATCATTTCACGCCGTGCTGTTTCGGACCACTTGTTCTTTTTAAGCAATAGATCGGTGCCCAATATCTTCATTTCATATGTCTTTTATTACAAATATACCGTCTTGGAGAGAAAGGAGGTCATGATGCTCTAGCGCTAAACTCAAAAAGGAACACTAAGAAGCAAAAGAGATGTAGGAAAGGTCGGCCTCTTTCTCTTTATACTCGAGCTTGTCCTAGAAAATCATGTCCGTCAGTAAGTGCCAACTCACCCTAGAAAAAACAAATTGTGGAACGTAAACACGATAGCAAAGCAACTAGGACACAAATGAAACAGATTGAATGAGACCATGCTGTTTGTTCACGATTGGTGACGCAATGCTGGTTTAATAAATGTGGCTCAGTTTGATTGAAACAATTGCAGCATTTGGCTCATTTTTTATTAGAAACTGCCTTTTTGAGTTAACGTTACAATCATGAATGGCCCCATTTTGATTCAAATTGTTTTAGACGTTAAAAATACTTAGGCATGATTAACGCTCCCGCGAAATTTAGCCCAGTTTCCGGTTTCTGAATATGGCTCTTTTAAAAAAACGCCACTTTTTAGCTTGATTTGGTAACGTTTCGCTCCAAAAAAGTGTCACACCACATTCATCCTTATCTGCGCATCCTTCGCATTACATCGATTGCCTACTAACTTGGGGTCTGCCGAATTCTTTGAGTATACCAGTGTTGAGTGGTGGAATTAACCCAATTTCTGTGGCACACACCTGCTTCATGATGATAGTTTTCTGATAGGCAGCCCAAATTTTTCTGGCACATATCCGTTCCCTAGTGTTGGGCTAACTGTAGCCTTTTTCCTTTTGTTGGACCAGTGGTGAGTAGTGGTATTTGCCCAATTTCTGTGGTACACACCAACTTATGATGTTTTTTTTCGTGATAGGCCGCAGATATTTCTGAGGACATACTCGTTTGTTGGGCTAACTGCAGCCTTCTTCCTTTTTTAGTGGATTAGTGGTGAGTAGTGAGATTTAGCTAATTTCCCTGAGACATACCTGACAGGCCGCACAGGATAGGCCGCACGGTGGAGGTCGCAAAAATTGCGGCTGTCTTACACAGCTTCGCGGTGAAAAGACCCATGGAGTCGTCATGTAGGGACGAGGAGTCATGTTATAGGAGCTGGGCAGGAGCGTAGAATCCCAACAGGCGCCACATCATGGGAATTGCTTAATGAGTGGAAAGCTGTCAGCCCATGTCGAAGAGGTCAGCCATTAGTAATTATCACCAGCAGACCGAGAATCAAGAAGGCGCGCAGCTGCGTAGGTGCATATAATGTCTTAAAGGGATACTGAACAAAAATTTGAAAAACTGACGAAAACATCGAAATTCTACTCGGGGAAGACGCCACTGTTCCGATAAACAGAGTTTGTTTCACGTATTTTTTGAACAGTTGGCTGTATTTTTGGTGGATTGTCAGCGCGCGGCGGCTGCACGCCGAAGGCGCAGTACATCGTCAGACTCTCCCTGGCGCATGCAGGGAGGAGTCTGACGTCACGGCTTCTAATCTTCTCTTCCTTTTCTCCGCCTCTCCTTTCTTTTCCACTCTCTCCCTTCCACAAAAGCACTGATGCCTTACCCCAGCCGGGAGCATTGTTCGCTCCCGTACCAGTTCTGGGAAACGTAGTGCGAGCTGAGCGGGTTGTGAAACGCGGGTGACGGCTGGCATTGTTGGGATGCCTGTTTCCGGCGAGTTTTCACGTCACATCCTTTAGTTCACGGCGCGGCCGCTAGACGCGGTAGTTTCTGAAAAAACTCATTAAATTCATTATTTTCCTCTAGTTTGTGCCTGAAATGAAGGTTGTTTCCATCGTTTAACCCCAATCTTTCGAATTTGGCTGGAAATCTTGGCAGCAAAAATTTTGTTCAGTATCCCTTTAAAGACGCATAGGGAG
>JALIZH010017848.1:0-23431 GCA_030522465.1 Rhipicephalus appendiculatus
CTCCGTGCCAGGGCTCGGATGGATGGACGGCACGGACAGACGGGCGGGCGGGCGGAAGGACGGATCGACGGACACGGACGGACGGACGGACGCCGGACGGACGTGAGCATGAGGCATTAAAGGCTTGCGCATTAATATTGAATAAGACTTACTAGCCATGTGTGACATTTCGTAACGTCAATTAGGCGCACATAAGAAGCAGACGCTGTCACGAACTGAGAAAAAAGCAAATTAATATGAAATGAAGAAAAATAACCAGGTGGTGCTTGATTTTATATACTACATTGACATAAGCTGAACTAGGAAGAAAAAGTAAAAGAGAAGAACTAGTGATATGCAAGCCCACCTAACGGCACTTTTGATACTGTTTTTCGTTTATTTGTCGAATGAAGAAACAATACACGATGCTACTATGAAAGCAAGACACCATTCTTATATGCGTCACAATTCTCAGACGTTACCAAACTGACATCTTAACTGTTAAGAAAATTATAAAATACTCGCTTTTGAATAAATAATCTTTCTATGTAACAAAAAAATCATGGGTGGTTTATAAAGAAGTTTTGAAGCAGCGCATATGGGGTCTAATTACACACACACAAAACTTGTTCTTTCTTTTAAGTTATGTATATACCATCGAGGATCCTCTAAACTAGGGAAGTATTCTGGCAGTCTGCGAAAAGGGAATGCAGACGGAGGAAAAATAAACGATCACAGGAAATAGTAAAGAAGACTGTAAAGGGGCTGGAAGTCCAGCCGCTTTCCTGTCTTCTTCACAGTTTCCTGTGATTGTTTAGTTTGGCTGCGCATACATTCCCTTAATGCAATGCACCAACTAGCCCAGTAACCTCCTATACGAGAGAAGGTGAACCTATAAATTTCTAAATGATTACTTGTACTCAGTAATCCCAACCAATAAATATGACACTGCCTTTCAGAACTGCTCAGAATTCCGCATTGGTAACCACGCGCTTCAGTACGCTCTGCTAGCTCAAAGCTGCTGTACAAGCTGCCATTGAACGACGCTCAATCAGGTATACTGTGCAAGGGATTCATAACTGCCGAGTTTCTTGGTACAAACGTTGGAATAGTGAGGTGCTAACAGCGCGTGGGGGGCATTTCTCTCAGTAGACCCATAGAGTAATATAAAAGTTGAGAGGACACTCTCATAGGCCCCTGCGGCTGATTTGGGTTCGTAGCGCCGCAAACGGGCGTGGGGAACCTTCGCAGCCTCAGAGATGGGGACCGCAGAAACGGTGGTCTCAATGGCCATTTTCTAGCGATTAGAAAAGTTACCCGACCTCCGAGACCACTTCTGTGCGTGTGCTCGTCTCGGAGGCCATAATTTAATTTTTTTTCCCACTCGTCGTTTGCAGCTTCGTGTAAGCTGTACCGCCAGAGCGGCAGGCACACGATGCCACTGTGTGTTTATGCAGACATTTAAAATAAAACATAAGAATTCTTGGAACAGACGAAAACTTTTATTTTCAAGTCGTTCTTGGTAAACACATGCACACTTTCTCAGAGTTTGATGAACGCGCGCACGAAGAGATGGGCTCTTCGCACTGCTAGACATGGCAATACGTCTGCCATATCTTGCTGTATAAATTTTACAAAAGAAATAAACAAATAGGCGACATTATGAAAAGCCCCGCACAACAGTAAAACTGCGGTAAACGCATACAGTTCACGACGCAGCGCGACAGTAGTTGCCGTAGTACTTAAATCCGGACGGCATGACCTGAAAAAAAAAAATGTTGGCTATGTCTTCTCTCTTGTCTTAGCACAAATTTTCTGCGACGCACTTCACATCACCTTTTCTCGAAAAACAGTCACGAGTAGATACCGCAGCTAAAACAAAGCAATTTTTGGCGCCATGCATGCGTTACCGAGGCAGGAGTGTTTATTCAACAGATGAAGTCGTAGCCTCAGCTAACAAACATTTTTCTCGATTCACAAATTCTCTCTAATTGCGCTCGTAACATGAGCGTCAAGAAATCCGCGAACGCCACAAATAATGATGTTAAGCATAACTGCACTCTTCACACAACTTCACATATGCATGCATTCAATTCGAACTACGTGTACCGGTACAAAGTAAACCTAACGACGCAAGCGGCGACTCACTCACTTTCTTGAGCCAAAAAATAATTTTCTCGCAAACATGCGCGGAGCGAGGAGCACAAAGAAGCTCTCTGCGCCGAACAGCCCAACGCGACAGGTGTTAGCTTAACATGACGAATACAATACGCACTTTACTAATTAATGACGGCGTTCTTACCAATAGCAGCAGCCAAGCAGAGAGGCACACGAAACAAGCCAACACCACGAATCACGTCGAGCACATTATCGCGCATCTTTTATCGCGTCACCCTGCAGCTGTCCGTACTTCATTGCATTAAACGCTCATGAACACGGAGCGTGACACCGTTGCCGTCGCGTCGACGCCATTCTGCACTAATCTCGCACCCGATTCATGTGCGATCCTGTCCGACGATAACGATCGTCCAATCGCAGGTGATAAAGATAAAATCAGAGCCGCAGTGCGACAAGTAGATGTATATTGCAACTAGAAAAATTGAAGGACACTTTGTACATTCCAAAGTGTGTTCGGCGAAAGTCATTCCACTGACTATGCCATGTCTTTTATCTTTTACACTCTCAGTGGGATAACACGCAAACCGAATGTGTGCGTGTTTCCTTTTTTAATTTTTTACCGCGAATCGCAGCGAGACGCGAGACAGAAGGACAGAGGGACGGACGGACGGATGGACAGACGGACGGACAGATGGACTGACGGACAGACGGACGGACGGACGGACGGACGGACAGACGGACACTGGATGGACGGACACCGGACGGACAGACGGACGGACGGACGGACGGACACCAGACGGACGGACACCGGATGGACTGATACCGGACGTACGGACACCGGACGCCGGACGGACGTGAACATGAGAGATTAAAGGCTTTCGCCTTAAAAGGTACTAAAGTAGATAACAAGTACGCGCGTTTCCTCGAAGACAGGGAGTGATGTGTCGCCTCTAACGGCCGACATGAAGTGCGTAGCTGTCCGCCTCGGTGGATCAGTGGCTAGGGTGCTCGACTGCTGACCCGAAGGTCGCGGGTTCGATACCGGCCGCGGCGGTCGCATTTCGATGGAGGCGAAATGGTAGAGGCCCGTGTACTGTGCGATATCAGTGCACGTTAAAGAACACCAGATGGTCGAAATTTCCGGAGCCCTCCACTACGGCGTCTCTCATAATCATATCTTGGTTTTGGGACGTAAAACCCCACATATTATTATATTAAGCTGCGTAGCTCCGCCGCTTTTGACCGGAGTGACCACTCTTGTAATTTGTATGTTACTCTATGGTAGACCATGCCACACAATGTACAACCCTGTCGCAAAAGCAAGCTATGCATATTTCGACAGGGCCTTTGTAGTCAGCGAAGCACTTTCGGGCGAAAAAAGGAAATGGTTGGAGTTTTGATCTGGAAAACACGGAATCGTTGTACTAAAGCATATTAACTGACGACGATCTTAGAGCTGGATATTTCAAACAGGCACACTTTACCGGAGCACGTGTTTTACGCGTTCACACACATTGCTTTAGTACTAGTTCTGCATGTACGAGCACAAAAATTTAGCAGTTTCTAAAACCAAAATCACAAAATCAACTCAGCCAGTTTATGGTGCGCGGCGAACTTCTCGCCTGTGTGTCACACTGTGGCAATTGACGGCAAAGCAATGCTGTCGTAATTGCACTGAGGTACGTCGACGAGATGTGACAGTTTACTAAGTTCTACTGGGTTAACGTACATCTGCCTGGATTTCTGCAAGCAGCCTTGACATAAGCCTGCTTAAAAGACGCTGGCCGACTCGAAAATTGGCGTCCGAAAGGGCTTGCACTGACTATAGCTTAAATCCCTTTAAAACCACGGTGAAAACCACTTACCATGGTTGCATTATAATTTTTTCTGCTTCCCTCCCTCCCTCTCTCATTCCTCTCTCCCTTGCTTTTCTGTCTCCCTTCCCCCTTCCCCAGTACATTGTAGCCAACCAGATATTTATTTTCCGGTTAACCTCCCTGCCTTTCCGCATCCCATCTTTCTCTTTCTCTCTCTGTAGGCCTCTCGAAAGTGTCAAAGCTTCCTGTCAGGTGGCACGATCTGTTGATCACTTTATCATTAGAGAAAGAAACAGAACAGAAACGCATCTTGTAGACATTAGTAGTGTTAAATCAGGGAATGGGCATTGGGCGGACATGTGTTTCTAGCAGCTCGTTATCCGTGCAGCGACCGCGGTGTACAACACGCTCGAGTTGCTTGTGGGTCGTCCACTTGGTGCTACCAGTGTGAACACAAGCTGGATAGCTGGAAGTTGAATTCACTAAAAAAAGAAGAAAAACTGATTATGAGTCTCGCCTGCATTAAATCACTGTTCACAAAGCGTAGAAACGAAAACCATTCAGAAATGCATAAAAGGCGCCCAAAGGTGGAAGTTCTTGCCAAGCGAAAACGAAAAATATAAAAATTATCTTTTATTTTAGTCTCCTAAATTTACATCCTTAGCACTGTATGTTTTAGGATTACAGTGGGGGGAAAAGTATCGCCGTGCCTCGATGGAGGGAACATAATAATTCAAACATATTGCCACGCGCGTTTCTTATTTTCCCCTTGGCTGTATTCGGTTTCCGCCCGCAAAGACTGTCAGTAACGCTCGGCGCAGACCACGCCCTAGCATTCGAGAAGCTTCGCGATTATTGTCGATCGTTCTGTTAGGATTGCGCGCAAGACGCGACCACTCGAGATTATTCCAGAGCTTGCGCGATGACCAGGGATAAGGCTAGAATGTTCGACGCGTGATGCATAAAAGCCGGCGCGCTCCAACGATGTTCAGATTATCGACGGCCGACGCTCTGTTCGCCGCTATCACTGCCAGTGTGTAGTGCTGTAGTCTGACCTTCAGTTTTCCGGCCACAAGTTCGGCCTAATAAAGAGTTTCTTCTTTGACACGCCGACTCTTGCCTTCGTCGACGTCACGACCACGTGACATCTGGTGGAGGTGCTGCTTCGTCCATGCTCCGGACGCCCCCGCGAGGTACTGACCCAAGCCCAACCCGCGAAGACGACACAAAGGACAACCCGGAAAGTCGAAGCAGCCGCAGGCAGAGGGGCCTCGAGCCAGAGTATGGGCTTCTTGCCGAACACACCAGGTACTCCAATCCAGCGACGTCAACCGCAGGCACGATGACAACCCCTGCGCCGCCTACACCGATCGTGATCCGGCAGCCTAAAGAACCACCAAAATTCCGCGGATCATCAGTTGAAGATCCAGAAAGCTGGCTGGAAGCATACGACCGCGTGGCCACTTTCAACCACTGGGACAACGACGACAAGCTAAGACACGCCTATTTCGCTTTGGAGGACGCCGCTCGGACCTGGTTCGAGAACCAAGAGCGAAGCCTGACCACGTGGGACGTTTTTCGCACCAGGTTCCTTGCCACGTTCACAAGCGTCGTCCGCAAGGAGAGGGCAGAAGCTATGCTGGAAACACGTGTTCAGCTGCCAAATGAGAACGTGGCGCTCTTCACGGAAGAGATGCTGAGACTGTTCCGCCACGCAGACCCCGAAATGCTTGAAGAGAAGAAGGTTCGCCTCCTGATGCGAGGAGTCAAGCAGGAGCTCTTCGCGGGACTGATGCGGAACCCACCGACGAGTGTCGAGGATTTCGTCTCGGAAGCGACGACTATTGAGAAGACCCTGGAGATGCGCAACCGGCAGTACAATCGCCGTTCGACTCCACATTTCGCCGACATCCAAGGGCTCTGCCCCGCCGACCTGCGCGAAACGATCCGAGTGATCGTGAGGGGAGGAACTGCGGAAGCTGTTACCCTCGCCACAACCTCAAGTGGACTCGATCACCGACATCGTTCGGGATGAAGTCCAGCAAGCGTTGGGATTTCCCGAACCACCGCAGCCACATCCGGAGGCTATGACCTACGCTGCTGCAGTCCGCCGTCCTGTTCCCGCTCCGCGACATCAAGTCACCTCGTCGCCGCAGTTCCATCGCCAGGCGCCGCCGCTGCCGCCACCACCGACGCCCTACCGTCCTCCTGTCGGCCAGCGCTACGCGCCGAGAAAAACCGACGTCTGGCGCGCTCCTGACAACCGCCCGCTCTGCTACCATTGCGAAGAGGCCGGCCACACCTACCGCCGCTGAGAGTACCGACAGATGGGGCTGCGCGGTTTCGCCGTCAACGCGCCGTGTCCGCAGCTGGGTGAACGACCTCGCGACATCGCCGACTACCTCACAGGAGCGCAGTGGACACCCCGACGACCTTCCCATTCGCCGTCGCCAGGCCGCTACACCTCACCTCATCGCAGGCAGTACACCAGTCCGGCTCGGGGCCGATCTCCGAGCCCTTACCCGGAAAACTAAGGGCAGCAACCGATGGAGGTGCGGTTGCTGTACGTCGAACTACCGAAGATCCTCCGCCGACGCCGACGACGACGACGCGACGAAACCTGCTGAACATGACGCGAAGCAGACAGAGCCCTGCCGACGAAACCTCGCGGACCGAGCTAGACCTGACGACGCAACATGATGGAAGCAGCGCAACAAATCGACGCAGCCGTGATCCGACGCCGCGAGCTAACCGCAACGCAAGGCGACGTACTAGCGACCTCGACGTTCTTATCGACGGCCACGGCGTGACCGCTCTCGTCGACACTGGGGCCGACTATTCCGTCGTCAGTGGGCCATTCGCCGCCAAGCTGAAGAAAGTAAGGACCGCTTGGAGTGGACCCGAAATCCGGACAGCTGGAGGCCACCTGATAACGCCGATTGGAGTCTGCACGGCGAGAGTCACCATCAATAACCGGACTTATCCTGCGAGCTTTGTAATCCTACAAAACTGCTCCAGGGATGTGATACTTGGAATGGACTTCCTAAGTGACCACGGCGCCGTCATCGACCTGAGGTCCGAGTCGATAACACTAACCTCAGACGAAGCGCTCCCCGCCCCACGCAACGCCAGGGAACCATGCATTGAATGTGATGGAAGAGCAGGTGACCGTTCCGCCGCGCTCCAGCATCATTATTTCCGTCGGCACCTCAAAACCTGCGAACCATGAATGCTTCATCGAGGGCGATCAGCACCTACTCCTGAACCGTCAAATTTGCGTCGCAAGAGGAATCGCCGAATTGCGTGATGGCAAAGCAAAGGTACTGCTCACAAACTTCAGCCACGAATATAGGTACCTTAACATTGGTACGACGGTCGCCTATATCGAGAAATTCGTGGACACCAGCAATGCTTTCGCCCTCTCCGATGCTACCGAACCTGCTTCGACGAATCGAGGTCCCGGAATAGATTTCAACGTCAACCCGAGGCTCCCGAAGCACAAACAAGACCAGCTCAAAAGTCTGCTCCTGCAATTTAAGGACTGCTTCTCGTCGTCGTCAAGAATTCGACAGACCCCAGTCGCGAAACATCGTATCATAACAGAAGAAAGTGCCCGACCAATCCGTCAGAGCCCGTATCGAGTTTCTACGCGAGAACGAGAAGCCGTAAAGAAACAAGTCGACGAAATGCTTCGCGACGACATCATCCAGCCGTCCAAGAGTCCCTGGGCGTCTCCCGTGGTATTGGTGAAGAAGAAGGACGGAACTCTACGTTTCTGCGTCGACTATCGTCGCCTGAACAAGATCACGAAGAAGGACGTGTATCCCCCTCCCACGTATAGACGACGCCCTGGATCGACTCCACAGCGCACAGTACTTTTCCTCGATGGACCTGAAGACAGGCTACTGGCAGATCGAAGTCGACGAGAGAGACCGAGAAAAGACGGCCTTTATAACACCAGACGGCCTGTTCGAGTTCAAGGTCATGCCGTTCGGTCTTTGCTCGGCCCCCGCGACCTTCCAACGCGTTATTACTTGGACGACGTCGTTGTGTTTTCCGCAAACTTCGACGAACACCTCCGGCGACTTGAAGCTGTACTTCAAGCAATCAAGACCCCCGGACTCACACTCAAGCCAGAAAAGTGCCGCTTTGCGTACGAAGAACTTTTGTTCTTGGGCCACGTGATAAGTAAGTCCGGAGTACGCCCTGCTCCGCAGAAGACAACCGCCATCGCTACATTCCCGCCACCCGCCGACAAGAAGGCCGTGCGTCGATTTCATGGGCTGTGCGCCTATTACCGACGATTTGTGAAAAACTTCGCCCGGATCGCCGAGCCACTCACCAACCTCACTAGGGCCGACGTCGAGTTTAAGTGGGAAACGCCGCCGGAGGAAGCATTTCAAGACCTAAAACGACGCCTGCAAACGCCTCCGTTACTTGCGCATTTCGACGACCACGCCGAAACAGAAGTACACACCGACGCAAGCAGCGTGGGACTCGGCGCCGTCCTTGTGCAGAAAACGGAGGGACTGGAAAGGGTTATCAGTTATGCTAGCCGGTCGCTATCCAAGGCAGAGGCCAACTACTCCACAACAGAAAAGGAGTGCCTTGCCATCATCTGGGCTACATCAAAGTTTCGCCCCTACCTTTACGGCAGGCCCTTCAAAGTTGTGAGCGACCACCACGCCTTGTGTTGGCTAGCTAACTTGAAAGACCCTTCGGGTCGTCTCGCACGGTGGAGCCTAAGCCTTCGAGAATTCGACATTACCGTCGTTTACAAGTCCGGGAGAAAACACTCCGACGCCGACTGCCTATCTCGTGCCCCCCGTCGACCCACCGCCGCAGGACGACCTGGATGATGACTGCTTCCTGGGAACCATAAGTGCCGACGACTTCGCCGAGCGACAGCGAGCGGACCCAGAACTAAGGGGCCTTATGGAGTACCTCGAGGGCAAGAGCACCACTGTTCCGAAGGTATTCAAGAGAGGACTGGCATCGTTCTTCCTGCGAAATGGAGTTCTCCTAAAGAAGAACTTCTCGCCCATTCGAGCCGAACACCTCCTCGTGGTTCCTTCAGCAGTGAGGCCAGAAGTCCTCCTGGCCCTACACGACGACCCGATGGCTGGACACCTCGGTGTATCCCGCACGCTCGCAAGGATACAAGAGAAGTACTACTGGCCACGCCTTGCCGCCGACGTCGCTCGTTACGTCAGGACATGTCGAGACTGTCAGCGACGCAAGACACCGCCGACAAGACCAGCAGGCTTCCTTCAGCCGATCGAGCCACCTCACCGCCCGTTCCAGCAAATCGGTATGGACCTACTGGGGCCGTTTCCTACGTCGACTTGCGGGAACAAATGGTTCGTCGTAGCTACGGACTACCTCACCTGCTACGCCGAAACAAGGGCCCTACCTAGAGGCAGTGCAGCCGAGGTAGCGAAATTCTTCGTTGAAGACATTGTCCTGCGTCATGGCGCCCCAGAGGTCCTCATCACCGACAGAGGTACGGCCTTTACTGCAGAGCTAACTCAGGCCATTTTGAGATACAGCCAAACAAGCCACCGCCGCACCACCGCCTATCACCCACAGACCAACGGCCTCACCGAGCGTCTAAACAAGGCCATCGCCGACATGCTGGCCATGTACGTCGACGTCGAGCACAAGACATGGGATGCCATCCTTCCGTTCGTGACCTTCGCATACAACACGGCAGTGCAAGAAACGACGCAGCTGTCGCCGTACAAGTTGGTCTACGGACGGAACCCATCGACGACGCTTGACGCCATGTTACCAAACGTCACTGACGAGGAAAACATCGACGTCACCGCCTACCTACAGCGCGCCGAAGAAGCCCGACAACTCGCCCGCCTACGTATCAAGAATCAGCAGGCGACCGACAGGCGCCGCTACAACCTTCGACGACGCTTCGTGGAATACCAGCCCGGCGACCGCGTTTGGGTGTGGACGCCGATACGCCGACGTGGACTTTGTGAAAAACTTCTTCGGCGATACTTCAGGCCATACAAAGTGCTTCGACGTCTAGGCGCTCTGGACTACGAGGTTGTCCCGGACGGCATTACGAACTCTCAACGGCGCCGTGCGCGACCTGAAGTCGTCCATGTCGTACGCCTCAAGCCGTACTACGCGCGTTAGTGAACCTGAGGACTGCACCTATTGCTTTATTATTGTGCTTTCTTGCTTTATTTTTGTTGTTTATTGTTGCATGCATTTTTTTCCCCGTGTTCCGTTTTAAGCATCGGGACGATGCTTTTTCAGAGGGGGGGCATTGCCACGCGCGTTTCTTATTTTCGCGTTTGCTGTATTCGGCTTCCGCCCGCAAAGACTGTCAGTAACGCTCGGCGCAGACCACGCCTTAGCATTCGAGAAGCTTCGCGATTATTGTCGATCATTTTGTTAGGATTGCGCGCAAGACGCGACCACTCGAGATTATTCCAGAGCTTGCGCGATGACCAGTGATAAGGCTAGAATGTTCGACGCGTGATGCATAAAAGCCGGCGCGCTCCAACGATGTTCAGATTATCGACGGCCGACGCTCTGTTCGCCGCTATCACTGCCAGTGTGTAGTGCTGTAGTCTGACCTTCAGTTTTCCGGCCACAATCTCAAGAATTAAGCACACCAACTTTTAGGGATATATGAAGTAGAGCCGCAAGAATAATTCTCCTAGAAGACAATAGGCATGGTAGGCGTAGCGCGTACGAAAACAGCCGCAAAAAGCTTAAAACGTTGAAGTAGACATTGCATCCGCGATATTGACTTCGTTGAGAAAACGTTTACAAAAGACCCTGTGCCAGCTGAAACGAACTATTAGAGTGCCCCTGGATGCTAAAACGGATTGCTTTTGAAGCATTAAGTAGCACAAGTGACTGCTGGGGCAAAGCGTTGTGTGTTGGCGAAAGGTATGGGACCCGGTGCAGTTCTCGCTGGCAATCCGAAGCGTGCAGGAGTCACGAAAGAAATGTGTGTGTCTACATAGCTTCGCGTTTTATGTGGTCGATCTTGGAGTCTAAAACAACGCGAGTGGTATAGGAAACTGTGAGCTAAGTGGTGAGTGTTTGGAGTAAAATGTGTGTTTACCGATAAACATGCGTTGCTTGTACAACGCATATTAAATCTTCGTAAATGAACGCAATTCGGGCATGCTAGATTTGTTCATTTATCATCGCAGACACACACACAAAAAATAACGCCATATCCACCAAGTGAATGATGATGAGTGGGCGAAGCTCGATCGTTTTCATCCATGGCAGAAAGAGAAAGTGCGGTCTGGAACGCGCTTATACTTCATGGCGTCATCAGCGTCATCGTCATCGTTATCACGTGTAGTGGGTGCATTCCACTATACTGGAACGCGCTTATACTTCATCGTTATCGCGTGTAGTGGGTGCATTCCACTATATTGCGTCATCGTCATCTTTATCGCGTGGAGTGGGTACATTCCACTATACGTGGCTATCTGCCTATCTACCTACTACTACTACTACTACTACTACTACTACTACTACTACTACTACTACTACTACAGAGGAGGGACAGACCGACACCCTTAGAATCTTCGCCCCTAAAATAAAGATATATGAATAGCCTAATGAGGATCGTGGGGCTGGGCTAAGAGATTAGCAATGGTAAAGCATGTCTGGTATGCCAGTCGGTCAGAAAAAAAATCAACAGGGGACAAAATAGACGAAACCTGAATTGTGCTTTTCGAATTGTGCTCCTGGGTGTGCCATATAATCACACTTCCTATTCAAGCTCAGCATCCAGGTGAGGTGCGCTTTAATCCTGTTCCATTCCCTTAAATGGCCCTTAAACAACCCCGGAAAATACAAAAAAAAAAAAAAATGAGCGCGTTTTCTGGAGTTTCCCGCTTTTTTGGGCACTTCACTCCGCCAGAAAGGGGATTTACTTGTCGTCAATCATTTGAGTACGTACTCTCGATTGCTCCATATACGGAAAATATCGGTTGTGAATTGTCTCCCACCCTGCTTTGTAATGCAGTCGTTCAGCAGTTCTTTCTTTTATTGCAATTAATATCGTGTACGACCAACTGACCTCACTTCATTTTGCGCGTTTCTCACGGCGCAAGCGGTGATAACGGTGTGTAACGGACAAGAGCATATTCTTGATAGGCTCAACGCTTACCGCTGACATTGTACTCGAGCTTTACGAAGAAATAAGCGGCGAGGAGGAAATATCGCTTGCAGGAAGGGCAGGAAAGGCGAGAAAGAAACCGCTTCCTCGTCTTTGGATTTCGGAGTAGTTTAATGTCATTTTATGGCGTGGTTGAATTTTAGCTCTAGCATTGCCGACGAAAACCTTAAACTAGATTAAACTAGTTTAAACTGGAAACATTGAACTGTGCACACAGGAAATTTGCCGACGGCATTTGTTCGTTAAATTGTGCAATGTTGTAGACTGAGAACGGCCATTTTAACCTGAGGGCACGCTTGGTCTTACTATTGCGCCCATCTCGAAGGCCGTCCATTGTATCGGTGCTCAGTCATAGGACAGACAGGTCAGGTTACATAAAATGCTATCGAAGAGTTATAGAAGAAAAAAATTAAGCTGGCCTGGAAACTTTATTGGTTAATGCGGACGCGGTGAGTCCTCATTTACGAAGTGACGGCTGTCTTGCACGTACATCCCTAACAGCTGCAGGATGCGCGAGGTGCCGGTCGAGCAATACTTTTATTGGTGCTGGTTAGTTGACTAGGAGCAGCGAGGATTGGGTGGTCTAAGTCGCAAGTATCAAAACGCACCGAGGTCAACAATCCGGCATCGCCGCATCAAAATTGCTGTTGCGTGCGAAGCTTAGACAACAGCACGATCCGTTCGCGTGATGCCTATGTGAAGGTAGAAATATTTGACAGAAATCTGTCTGGCTGTGTAAAAGTGTAGAAATAAACAAGCTCTCCAGCCACGTTTAGTCTTTAGCTTTAATTTAAAAACTGGCCCTACGCTCCGAGAGCCGTTCGGTCTCCTCTTCAGTGGGTGACTTTCCTGCCGGCTCCTAAGCCAGCGCTTTTTATTAGTTGTCTCACTCTCCACCATTGTTCTCCCCGTCTTAATGAGTTGTCTTCTCCATTGGGGAGAAAGACCGTGCACATACACGCACGGTAGGGTCACAGTTGACCAGTTAATGCTTCCAAGGGTAGTTTGAATATGCCAAGATTCTAACAATTTTCTTTTGCTGTGGCTATGTTTCGTTTCGATGACCCGGACGGCGTCGAAGTTGATGGAATGGTCCAGCTTCCCGCTGTGTTCTGCATGCGTGTTTCGTGCTGCATTGAAGCTAGGTACGTCGTTTTGGTGTAAACGTTCCCCTAAGGGAAAGGTTCTCGTCTCGCCGATGTAAGTGACGTGGCAATCATTATAGGGAACTTCGTAGACAAGCACAGAAATTTTGTTTTTGGCAGCCGGTGTTTTGGCCGCGGCAAGAGTCGTCCAATTGTTTACGCAGGATTGTGTGCCACACGGGTACCCTTCTTCCTCAACACCCTCAATAGTTGTTCACTGATTCTCTGTATGTACGGGACCGCGACGGGGTAGGGTTGATTAGGGGAGGCTTCATTGTTGGCGCCACCCTTTGTAGGAACATGTACGCGGCGGCAATTTCTATGGTGGTAATGTCGTTGCATACTCGGCGGATGAAGCTCTTCGTGTATATATTGTTCAAGAGGTCGGTAATGACCGCTTCTTCTTTTGCTCGTTTTTCTTTGGAGCTACAGATGGCCTTTGCGCGGTTCAAGAGCGCCGTCACAACCCTTGCTTGGTGGGCGGCGGGGTAGTTGGAGTTCCAATATAGGTATCGGCCGGTGTGCGTTGGTTCACGGCGAGACGAAAAGCTCAAATGTCCTTTTACAAACCTCACAGCCGTTTCACTAGCACGTCGAAAAAAAAAGAACTCTGTTCTTTTCCCATTCCTCTGTGAATTCAATCGCCAGCTCGAATGAATCTAGATATGCTAGCAAATTGTCGCATTAGTCTGCTTCATCACGCAGTAGATGTCAACCACATATCCCAAAAACGTTTTTGGTGGTTCAATGAACGTGTCCATTGATGGTTTCTCAACCTGTTCCATCGTGAAATTCGCCGCTGTGGCTGAAAAGGCGGCACCCATGGCGGTTCCACTGACTCGTATGTAGAATTCACATCCGAAGAAGAAATATGTAGCATTGAGGCTAAAATCCATCAGTCGACCCAGGTCGTCCGTGTTGAGGTTGGTTCTTTTGCTGAGTTTCTCATCTTTCTCCTGGACGGTTTGGGCAACAGAGACCGCGAGAGGTACGGGCATACTCGAGAACAGAGAAACGACATCGAAGGACTCGAGGCTATCGTCACTGCGGATTGTCACCTCCAAAATACGCTCGAGAAAATGGGTGGCATTTCGCACACGGCTAGCTGTCTTTGCCACAAGCGGCGACAAAGCCCTGTGCAGATGTTGGGATAGCATGCGGAGTGAGAATTTTCTGAATTCAACTATCCAGAGTAGTGGTATCAGTGGTTTGTGGATCTTTGGAAGGCCATAGAATCCCGGCGTGGAAGAATTTCTTAAGATAACTGCGCATTGGGCCAGTTGGTAGGAATTCATTGCGGGCGTAGCGCTACAAACGAAGACGGAAGAGAAGTGAACCACACAGGATAGGCGCTAATACTTCATTTTTGCATATGAGGCGTATGTAGAGTGGTCTTCACTCTGAGCAGTTTATGAAAATGTCAGCTAATAGCTTGTTGAACTCTCGTTGGATTCTCGAGGTGGGGTCTTTCGTGAGCTTCACGTATTTGTGGTTGATCAGAAGGCTTTTTACTTTGTCTTCATAGGATTTTCGATCGAGTATTACGGTTGAGTTACCTTTGTCGGCTGGCAAGATCGTTAGTGCTGGGTCTTATCGAAGTTCTTGAATTGCTGCTTTTCCAGGTTTTGATAGGTCCTCCCGTAGTCGTGTTTGTAGATTCGAAAGGATTCCATAGGCGTTGAGCCATACGTTGTCTCGTACCTTATTGTCCAGGTGCTATATGCCGTCTTCAACCGCTGCAATGATCTGCGGCAGAGGTGGCGGAGTTGTATTGAAGTTCTGTCCTTTATACACAGTAGGCTTGCGTCGTGCTCCGATAGTTTTTATGATGAGAGGTTGGCGATGCTGTTGATGGTTCTGCTGGCGTTCCGGGGATCTTTGCTGTTCTTCAATGCCGTGAGCTTTTTCTTTAGGGATATTTGTTTGAGCTGGTCTGTAGTTGCGGCGACGCTTCTTGAGAATGCGTCCAGGGATCAAATATGTCGGGCGTTTGGTACTCTAGATGTCTACGGAGCATGTACAGGTCAAGTTGCTTCTTGATGATGATGGTGTAGCACTCGTGCACTCGTGATTTCATCAAGCGATGTTCGGCTTGTGTGACGACGTTGTTTCCCTCCGGCTTGTGTACAAGGCGCTTGAGGCGTAGGCTGCGTGGCATCACGTTCAGGTCTTGGCATGTCTTCGTGAAGGAGAGGTGGTTGTTGTAGGTTGACACATCCCGGGTTAGGTTGACGTACCGCGCTTCGCTAGTAGTGTAGCTTTTTGGCCGTAGTGAGAACGTATTGATTTGAAAGTAAACATATTTGACAGAAATATGTCTGGCTGGGTAAAATTATAGGTATAAACAGACTCTCCAGCCACGTTTAGTCTATAGTTTTTATTTAAAAAAAAACTCGCCCTACGTTTCCAGACCCATTCGGTCTCTTCTTCAGTGGGGACTATCCTGCTATTTGAAACATATTTGAAATGTCCACTTCACCTGAGTAAGAACAATGAAATGAAGAAAGAGAGAGGTAAGAAGGAAATAAAGCACTTTTCTTTCACATACCAAAAAAGAACATAGGTAATCTGCGCGGCAGCGTCAAATGACTGAGCAATCGTTTCCTGAGAGGGGAAAAGAGCCGAGATAAATCGACGTGACATCAGAACCACGAAAGCCCGGAGTCCAGTTCTGAGTAAACTCTAAAATCTGCGCACTTCCAATGCCAAGACAAAATTCTGTTTTGAGGTTCTCTAAATCGGAATAACACCTCATGTGACAGCCAGTAATTTCGAAGAATTAATAAAAATTACGAAAATTATGGGGTTTCACGTGCCCAAATCTAGGTATAATCGTTAGGCGCGCAGCAGCTGGAGACACAGAATTAACTTTTAGGTCCTGGACATGATTAACCTGCATCCACGTATAAGTACGTCAGTGTCTCTGCAGTCGCTCCCACCAGAATCCAGTCGCAAATGGCGAGAACAGAACCCCCGCCAATAGTGCCTATGGCGCAGCACAGCACCGAAGCCTCAATTATGGCACCGTGGCTAAAAAACCAGTAAGTTAAATACTAAAGAACTATTCTTGTCTGAAGAGTCTTTTCTTTTTAGATATATCCAGCATAGCCACTGATGTTGCGTATGCACAATATCCGCGGCTACGCTTCTAAACAGCAGGATGTATGTGTTCCGCGCGTTACTAAAATGCGAATCAATGGCTTTGTTTTAGTTTTTTCTTCAGAAGAGGAAGGAAAAAAATGGAGTATGCTTGAGCTTCGCATTCAAGCGTAGAACTCAATAGCGTAAACCGGCCCCATTCGCATCGCTTCCTCAATCGCTAGTACGGGTTCGCTTCTCGGTAGACACACCTCAAGCGTTCCGCAAGGAAAGGAACGTCTCTGTGCGTAAAATTGGCAGTTGTAAACTGCCCTAGAATGTCTCCAAGAAGTGCAGTTGCGAAGCGCGCACTACGCCATAATTCTTCCCTTTGCTAACTGGCGTAGTACCCACTTCGAGGCTGTAACGCAACATGCGCCCTTGCGCTGCTGCATACTTTGTCGATGCTGTTGCTGGTAATTATGAACATTTATGCCTGTGCGCTTCGTAATTAGTGGCCCTTTAAGCCGACCACTCGTCGCGCGACTCACATGTTTTGAGGCCCGATGCGATTCTGTTTCTTCCTAGCAATATTACATGCGTTGAGGAGACTCCTCGCGCTATATTACATAAGTATAACGTTTTTTTTTACGGAGCAAATGCAAACACGTCTGTGGCTTTGTGGAAGAACACATGCCCGCCAAGCTGAAGTTCTGCATTCGATTCCCACTTCAACCAAACATTTTTAATGTTTACTTATCGTATCTATCTCGAATATTTGCTCATCGACAACGCTGATTTTTCCCTCCCAACAAGTGACGCCAACGCTGACAGCGGAATTTTAGCGAAAGGAGCGCTTTAACGCTATCGCGTTTAAAGTGTTAGTTAGCGTAGTGCATAAGGAATGAATCCAAAACAAAGAACACAGGTGGAACGCATGATCCACACGCAAGTTGCATTAGTCCACAGGTAAAGCTGCGGACTAATGTGCTCGGTTAATGCGGTGCCCCTCGCAGGACATGTGTTACTCGGATAAGACGAACGAAACAAGAAACAGAATAGCATCACTTTCATTTGATTAGACTTAACACATGGCGTAGTGCTTTCGCCTAAGTCACTCCTTCATGATAGCTGCGGTGAGGTGGCCCGTCGTTTCACGAATTGTACTTTTACGACGAGAGCTGTGATTCAGCACCCCATTCAGAACCCTTTATGATGACATGGCAGTTTCTTTTTCTCGTGAATTGGCTGTTGATATCACCGAGAAGAGCGTAGCAAGAGGTCCACGGTTTCGCGCTGCGCACAAGACGTTGTCAAGGTTTTGTCGTCGTCCCTATTCTCGGTTACAATCTCAGAAAAAGAGGCCATATCTGCCCGCAGCCTTGCTCGCTCTCCCAGAGACAGAATTCACACAAACGATCCATCCAATAGCGCGCACTGATTTTCTTAAATTCAAGAACTCCCAGATTGTTTCAGTTAGTTTACCTTCCCATTCACACATACGCTTTTGTCGCTGCATTTGCGTCGGAAACTTTAGCGTTCAGGTATTTCAGGCATACGCGTCCGAAAAGTTTCGCGCAATCGAATTAAACGTGCTACAGGAGGTGTTTCATGAATGCATGAATCTTTGAGTGGGCAGAGTTACAGGCACTATTATTTGATACTGGAGCAGATAGTGAAAAAAAATAGTAAGATGAAACAATAGTAAGATGAAAACAATAGTAAGATGAAAAGACAAGCTTGCATGGCTATCTTGCTTTGAATGATTTCCATAGTTTTTCTGTGCTGATTAAACTCGATACGAGCGTACATTATTTTGCAACGTGTCCCTTGGGGAATACGACGCTTATTCCACATATCAGCGCTGTGAGGCCGGCAACAATAAATTTTACCGCATTTATGCACGTGTATCAAACGATGGGCGAAGGCATATGAACGTCGCTTGAAAAAAGTATGCTTTAAAATATTCCTCGGGTTTCTGAAAGGGATACAGGATATCAGTGGATCTGAAAGAGAGTGAACGTGTTTACCGTGGCTCTAGTCATTTAATTTTATCAGATTTTTCACCGTTTGTGATATGTCGCTCCTGCACGACTCATCTCAGAGCGTTTGACATACAGTGATTTACGCTGCGTAACGTTTGAGATACGTTACACAGCGTAAATTGCTAATTTTAAGGAACATAGCCTAACTGAAAATGAACATGCCACACGACAAATGCCCGGTTTTGAGAAAATGTGTTTCTCGCAGCCACAAAGCCCAGTGTGCACTGGTAACTTTCCTGTACGAATATTACTTCGCCTCCTGCCTTAAGGCATTTTTTCGAGTTACTACTTCATCTTTCTTGCGTCTAGGTCATTTGTTGGTTTCCTATTTATTGCTAGTTTTTTTTTCTTTTTTCATTCATATGATATCAGGACATGTTTGCACACAGATACGTGACCAAGCTACTATATCCATTTGTTTTGTTTATTCTCTCTGTCTGAAAGAGTACCTAGGCCTTCTGCCCCTGTATAGTAACATTTGTCATCCTGCCCTCTGCTTGAATTTTGTCCTACTGTATCTATCAAGTCAAATAAAAAAAATAATAATAATCACAACAACTGAGACAGTCGTGTTCAATGACTAATCATCATTGTAGAAGATAGAGATAACAAACTGAGAGAACAAGCAAATGAACACCGCTCTTTCAGCAAGCTCCAAAACATGAAGCCCTCTCTACCAGACAAGACAACGCTGCACTCGATTACGCATAGTGTTTATCTATTTTATATATACTCTGCCAACCCGAATGAGCTGAGACCTGGGAGACAAGTAGCTTTTGCTGATGTCAGACCAGACCGACGTTGGCGACGATAAGCGCAGGACGGGCAAAAAAAGCAACGAGACCTAGCGTGGGCTGCTCGTTACAGGGCAGCGGGGGTGTCATTTGTCAGTTTTATCTGCATATAAATCGACAGCTTACGAAGCAGAGAGGGGAGATTGTTGCCGAGAGTGGTGCTGTATTACCGCACCTTGGTACTAGTGATGTGGAAAGCTAGCTATGGGGGGGGGGGGGGGGGGGGAGGCCGGCCGTCACATAATGACAGGGGAGCAATGAGGACGCGATGCTGACACCGTAAGTACGAGAGAGGCCCATTTGGGCTGATTTCCCGTATTCCGCAATTTTCGCGGTGGAAGGAACGACTACTGCATGAGGATCGCGTGTTACCATATCAAGTGCTTTTTATATATATTTCGATTCTTTTTTAAAGACGATAGTCTTTCTTGGGATACTTCATCGCAGAAATTTTGGTCTGTCTGTCTGTCTATTTGTCCCTCGATTCAGCCACCCGGCCAAAGTTTAACCACTTTCTGAACGCCCATTCATCTTGCACAAGCGGCTGCGTTCATACTTGTGAACATTGTCGATCAAAAAGTAAATGTTACGCATTACTGAGGCGCAACATCAATACGTTAGTATTAGATGGTGTGTTTCTTTATTAGAAAATACATAGATACGTAATTTTAAAGACCCTAGTGTTTCTTAGGCTGCGCTGAAAATGCTACGCTGTGCACGAAAGAGCCTGGCAGGTGCCCTGGGTTCTGCACAAGCTCCTGTTTCCCGATGCTACTGCCAGATGGCGTCCATATCTCACGCAGCGCCTCCTCTATATTACCAGTGTCAGCCAGATGCGGCCGATTCAACGTAGAGGAGGCGCTGTCTGAGGCAAGGCGAAACATAATAGTACGGTCGGCAGAAGACAATCGTCTTTCGACGACATTTGCAGCGAAGTACGCAGATACGCGGCCAATTTTTTTTTTCTCGTAGGATGTCCAAGCTAGATGACTGCAGCACTTTACTAGATAATTTCCTCTTCACTCGAGCGCTTTTTTTTTGTTGTCATCACTGGCGGTTACAGCATGGCGTCATTGATCTTACAGATTTTGTCTCCTTCACTGATCCGTAGTCGTTGGATGTTAAATCAACAGTAAATTACATTCGTTCAAATCTGCAGCATCGAAAATTTATTGTGCATTGTACATGTTGTCATTAGCATGTTCAAGTCCCGTGAGGAACGCTAGCTACCATTTTTAATGCAGTGGCTTCGGGATGGACCCGCATTTTGAAATCGCAGTGTTATCTCCAATGTTTATATATTATAGTTTTACAGCTAAATATGCAAAGCACGCTTTTGGTAGTGTTTTTGAGCATTCGAAGAAGGATATTTGTACGATTATATTTTTTTCCTTGTGCTGGGGATGTCTATAAAAATGTCATATTAAAATGAGAATAATAATTCAGCTTGTTTTCATAGCAAGGTGGCAAACATTTTTACGGATCTCTTAAAAATATCAATTCTGAGTTTATTAACATACTTCCTGGTTTATTCTTGTGCAACATAAGTTTGTTTCGGGACATAAGTGAATTGAATTGAAAACAACTTTATTTGGTCCTGCGGAATTTGACGGGGTGCACAGAAATATGCACCCAGCTAGTCGAAACCGCTACGCTGATGCACCATTTCCTCTGGCTATTACCTTTATTGCTTTTTTTTTCGAAATTCCTGCAACGATATTGACAAGCCTTTGTTTTTTTGCTATTAATCAGTGGCCTGTGACTCCTAAACAGTGCAAATGAAACTCATTCGCCCCAGCACGAGACGAATGTTCGATTACATGCTACTCAGCTATGACCGGAGGCAGTTTCCATTTCGAAGATCACCCGTGATCACCCTGACGTGCTCTGTGTACTCGTAAACAAACAATATCAGGCGACTGCGAATACAGGCGACGTCTCTCTCCGCCTCCTGCGGTGTTGTCAGCGCTGCGGTTTCGTCTCCTGTGTTGAGTGCTGCGAATGCTTGTTTCCTCGATCGTCCAAACAAGTTGCTCGGTGTGTCTTTGTAACATGCGAGTGACGTGACGGGCGCGTTATTGACTATTATTTAGATCGGAGAACGCTGTTTTCTAAAGGCATGCCAATCCCACGTACCCACGCCCTTACGTACTCACGCAAGTTCACAAACCAAGCTTCTCGTTCTCGTACATACCTATGGGTACTCACACCCTTACGAGAAATATATAAACATACTGAAAGAAATAATCTGCAGCGGATCCCCAGCCACCGTAATCCTCCATAAGGAAAGCGACAAAATCCCAGTAAAGAAGGGTTTAAGGCACGGAGACGCGACCTCCTCAATGCTATTCTCTGCGTACACACCGGACGTTTTCAGGACCCTAGATTGGGAATAGTTAGGGATATTCGTTAATGGTCAGTACCTTAGTAACGTGGGATTCGCTGATCATACTTCGTTGATGAGTAACTCAGGGGACAAATCGCAGCTCATAATTACTGAATTGGACAAGAGAAGTAGAACAGTAGGTCTGAAAAATTAATACGCAGAAAACTAAAGTAGTGTGCACAGTCTCGGAAGAGAATCGCGCTTTGCGGTAGTAGTGAGGCACTGGAACTGTAAAAGAATACACCTATATCGGACAAATAATAACTGCGGAGCCGACTCATGAGGGTTTATTGACCAGACGAATAAGGATGGTTTGAGGCGCACTTGGCAATAATTCTCGAGTCATTAACGGTAGTTCACCATTATCACTCAAGAGAAAGGTATATAGCCTAATGGTAGCTGCATCTTACCGGTACTTACCTACGCAGAAGAAACCTGAAGGCTTACAAAGAGGGTTCACTTGAAACAGAGGACGACGCCGCGAGCATTGGAGAGGAAAATGATAGGTGTAGCTTTAAGGGACAAGAAGAGAGCAGAGTGGGTCGGGCAAGCATTGTCTGTTAGGACACGTTAGTGAAAATCAAGAAGAAGAGATAGACATGGGACGGGCATGTAGAGTGTAAGCAAGATAGCCGCTGGTGATTAAGGAGTAACCCACTGCAGTTTAAGAGAAGGTAAACACTGGTGGGCGAGACAGGAAGTTGATAAGAAGTCCCGCCGACAATGGGCCACCTGCCCAGGTAGCATCTGAACGTCTCTTTGCATTTCGAGAAACGCGGCCAGCTCAGGTGATGCTTCAGACAGTCTTCATGCGGGATTGCCGCGAAAATTGTGATCCCGTGTCAGACATATTCAGGGGCATGCCCCCCCCCCCCCCCTCCTCCCCTCCCAAAATGGATGACACTTGCGTTACAGCGGCTGCTTATCCCGTGGCTCTCGTACTGTGAAGACTTGGACAGTGAAATCTGCTTCAGCCGCAGCGCTCTCATACTTAACTGCGTAAGCAGCGCCAGTAAATAAGAATGCAATTGAGTACAAATGAGTGTGAGTAGGTCTGAGTATGAAAGTGAGTGGGTACTGATGATTGTGAGTAAGGCTTAAGCATGAACGTCGGTGAGTACCGATGAGTGAAGGTGGATGTGATTATGAACGCGTTGGTATGGAGGCATTAATATTCAAGTGTATCAAGGCGTGAGAATGAACGCGTTTGACAGGATACCGCCGGCTCAAGCAGCTTCACTGTCGGAAAAAACCGGGCAAAGTGCACATTATTTGGAAACCGATTTCGTGCGTAGCATTCAGCTAGTAGCTGATTTTTCGCTTTCCCCAGACCGTCATGAGTTAGATTGACGACTTTGCGTAAATTTAATAGTTGTGGAGATATCACGGCCTTGCTTAGCACGTACACTACACTGCCATGTGAAGTGTAATTCATAGTCCGACGTAACGTCGGCACTGACGTTAGAATAGCGATGTGGGTTTTATTGAAATGAAGTGGACGGTAGGGTATGTTTTAAGTGCGGATAACTTTGGGAGCCCGGGCTGTCGTATGGACTCGTATGGTGTCATCGTATACTGTCATCGTATGCTGGTGTCGTCGTCTGTTGTCGCTTTAGGCAAGCAAAACCAAGCATAGCTTAGCCATTTATAACATAGCGATATATTGCAAGGGGACGGAAAGAAAAAGCAGGATGAGGGGATTGTGTAAAGCATAGTATTGTCATGTACGGGGTCACGCAGGCAAAGGCATCTACAGCATAGCCATGAATAATAAGATAGATTAAGGGTGCGGTAAAGACAAGTTAGGGTGAGAAGGAAGGAAATGAGGGTGATAGAGGGTAAATCATAGAATAAACATGTATGGTGTCAGGGAGGTGAAACCATGTATAGCATAGCGAT
>JALIZH010017849.1:0-39148 GCA_030522465.1 Rhipicephalus appendiculatus
GCAATGGAAAAAACTTTATTCAAGTCCATCGGGGCGTGAACTAGCACGTAGCGGGCTGCTCCCAAGTCGGGACAGATAGGCCTAGACTCTGCGTCACGTCGTGGGCCGGTTGGACTGCCGATAGTTGTTTTCATATCCGGACTGCGTAGCGCAGCATTCCACTTGGACGACGTAACGTCTTCCACTTGGACGATGGACGATGTAACCCGTAACGCGGGGCACCGCCAGAGCATGTGATCTAAGCTGGAAAAGTCTGAGCAAAGCGCGCAAGTGTTTCACGTCTGAATTTCGGGATAGATCTTGTGCAAGAGTGTGGGACTCGGATATGCCCAGACCTGCAAGAGTCTCAGCACGTGATCAAGGCTAACGCGACCTGTTCGGCAACCTCAGCCATCATGGTCCGGACCATAGAGGAACTTGTGATTTTCCCATCTTGGTCAACGATGACTGCAACGAATGCTTTTCCGTCAGGGCACGGTGTTGCTGCTGCTGCTGCTGATGATGATGGCCTGTATGTATGGCTCACACTAGCTCACACCCACTCTGGGGGGATTGGCCAAGAAACGAATATGTTATAAACAAAATTGCTTATTCGCTTCTTTCTCGTCTTCGATTTCCTTTTCTTCTTCACGTTCTATTAATTTTTTCTCTCGTCTTCGTCGTCTTTAACCACTTTTCTTGTCGTCCCTGACAGTGACAGAAGGCTTTCGCTTTAGTAACACGTATGTTGGCCTTAGTAGAACCTCACTAAGGCGTTCGCTTTAGTAAGCCAACATATGTAAAGGTTATTGTAAGGCTATTGTGAGGGTATTTTAAGGCTCGTATTCTTGAAAGAGGGCTGAAAGATGAAAATGTTTTCGGAGTTGCCTGTTAGACCTACGTAGAACATGCACGGTTCTCAACGCTTTGCAAATAGTGAGCCAACAATTGTCTTAGTGCCACACTTATGGCAGGAATAACAGAGGCGAGATAAACTCTGGGAGTAATAGAGGACGATTCACAATTACAGAGAATTGTTCAATTCAGAGAATCAGCTCAGTTTTACGGTAAATTAAGTACGTTCGTAGCAATCTACGATAAACTGGTATCTGCGCACAAGCGGAAACAGACGAGGACTGGGAATGACTTTCAAATGACTTCTGTGGCGAAACGTGAGTTGGTATTACAGGAGAACATACGTGACGTGGCAGTTCCATTCCTTTGGATTTTAAGATAAAACGCTGGAACTATACCGAGAAGTTGTAAGGCTTCTGAACGGTTAATGAAATCATGACAGAGACAATCACGAGTGCACACCGTAAACAAGCACATACATTGTTACAGTCTTGGGGTCTTCTTTTAAGGCGAAATCCTCAAATCCCTCACAAAAGTCGACGATGGACTGTAGGCACCAACACAAGCGATGGAAAATGATCATCACGTGATGACGTCACCATATTACGTCATCTCAACGTCACATATAACCAAATTTGTGACGTCATCATTACGTCACTATGGCGTCACATACCGTGACGTCAAATGATTACAGCGAAAGCTGTTACAGCGAAAGCTGTTATGAGATCACAACAAGGGCCGTTTCTGCGCCGTAGTTGTCCGCCGCCGCCGCCACCAGTGTCCGAAACCAATATCGCACGAAATAAGAAAAAAACTAAATAAATAAAAAACACCTATGACAGAATGTGAATCGAATAAGGGTCCTCTGCGTAGCAGCCCTGCACTCTACCACTGAGCTACGCCACTGCTTGAAACTGCGGTGCAAACTGGTCCTATGCAGGCTTCATGTCGGGTAAGAAATCGCGTTAACGTGTGTTGTAAAGCGTTTTAGAACAGTAAAGTTACAACCAGGCGTCACACAATACGAATTGCGTAACGAGTGGGTCGTTCAATGCTCCAACCCATTACAAAATGGCATAATTCTTCATCGTCGTCAGCCACAGAAGCAACAAAGTGCACATAATGCGTTACAAGTGTGTAGCGGGTACCGCGCTTTTCCGAAGAATGAAGAATATTGGTATAGTAGACGCTTCCCCACTACACAAAAATTATGATGATTTATGGCGTAGTGGGTACCTTGTAAATGCGCTTGTAGTAGTTTTTTTTTATTAGCGCCAGTATGCCCTACGGCATAAGTTAAATAAACAGAAAGAGTTGTGTTTCCCGTATGAAGGCCAGGAGTGGTCGGTGCAGAGGACCGTGCGTCCAGCGCGTCAAGTCAGGTGGTCGACCGGGGTGGTAGTGAAGGCCGCGTAGGTGGCGGGTGCGAGCCTTGTGAAGGCCCGGACAGGTCCCCAGTAGGTGATCGAGCGTTGCCTCTGTGGCTGGGGCAACGCAGAAGGGGCATGTCGTTGGGGGAGGCTGTGCACCGGATGTCCATGTAGCCCGGATGGCAGGAGTCAAGGCGGCGCCCACACGAATCCTCCTGAGCGCAACCTCCTCTCGGCGAGTTAAGCCGCCGGGAAGGTCCGATCCACGCGGAGGAATGAGTGCACGCGTGGAGCGCCGGAGGGTTTCTTTGTGCAGAAGCAAGCTGTCCTTTGGGGGACAAACGAAGCAGAGGCAACGGGTGTAGGACTTCTGCTGGATGGCAAGCGGCATCTGCGTCCAGTTGAGCCGGCGCAGTCCGGCGGGTCCACAATACGCGGACAGGACAGGCGCACGAGCGAATAAGTAGGTGTATATCAGAGGCTATATCGAGGGAGCTGGTCACTTTTCGCAGGTCTCGAACTGCCTGCGTGGAGTCCGTATATATGAGCAGTCTATCGAGCGACAAGCAATCCACCTTGGGTATCATGACAGTTAACCCGTCCCGTATAGCAGCGAGCTCCACCAACACCGATGGAAACGGTGCCTCTGTAACATAGGAGCATGTATGTTGCGCTTCAGGTACCGTGGGGCATACGAGGCTGGTATGCAAAACGCAGTTATCGATAGCTGCGTCTACGTATACTGCTAGTGAGTTGTCGATGGTAGTGACGACGGGCTCCTGTGCCACTTGTCGGTTGGATTGTCGCAGTTGCCCCGAGAGTGTTTAAAAGAGGCTCTAGAAAGGCCGCCCTTTCAGCTTTCGCTGTGATCTATCTATCTATCTATCTATCTATCTATCTATCTATCTATCTATCTATCTATCTATCTATCTATCTATCTATCTATCTATCTATCTATCTATCTATCTATCTATCTATCTATCTATCTATCTATCTATCTATCTATCTATCTATCACTGGATCACCGCCTAAGTCTCGGTGCTCTCGTGATCGGCTCCTTATCATAGTGTAGACAAAAATTGGCACGGGTACGCGTGCCAATTCGGTACGCGTCCATTCCATTTGGCGCGTTTCTAATACGAGAAGTGCAAGTTTGTCAAGGCCTTGACACACCGTGCGTGGCGACCTTAGCCCAAGCCTCAGCCTCGCTCTCATCCATATTTTTAAAATAGCTCTGCGACGCGCGCCTCCTTCGCCTGACCTTAACCGCTTGCTCTCGCCCGAAGAGAAATCACTGCTGGCCTAGGGGGGAGACAAGACGCGCGTTGCGTCAAGTTCTGCGACCAGCCAGCGACGCCGTTTTGGTTGTCATACCACCTTCATTACGCTCTCACCGTTAACTATCACAGCTACCACAAAGGTTTGTTTATTCATTGACCATCGACGTTAGTTGTCGGGATGAAGGTGAGCCACCATGTGTCAACCTGGGTGCACCCACGTTAAACGGTGCTATAACTGCCAAACACCAATGCACATTGAGCAAGCTCTCTTATATGTACAGTAAACACTTAACTACTTCTGTAAGGACGCGTTTTACTTTCCTGTTGTACCGATTCTATGAAGGATGCATCAACCATGTTTTAGATGCGAAGCATCTTATGAACGAGCTCTGTCCCCCCATTGTCCGCCGTGGCCAGATGACGATGACGATGACGCTGCCATCACAGCACAGCACATGGAAGGTAACCATTATACGCCATGACGATGACGATGACGATGATGACGATGAAGAATAGGCGCGTTCCAGACCACACGATCTCTTTCTGCCATCACGGCACAGCACATGCAAGGTACGCACTATACGTCATGACGATGACGATGACGCTGATGGCAATGAAGAATAAGCGCGTCCCAGACCACAAATTCTGATGAAAACGATCGTGAACGCGCTCTCGCCGGCGAAAGGCAAAGCGGCAACGCCGACAACAACGGCAAAAACACATTGTATACACTGTACACATGCGTTGTCACTCATTTACATGAGCGAGTGGGCAATCTCACGGGTGATTTTTAGTGATTGTCTCCTTCTCCACCGTCTCTCTCCACCAAAGAATAAACGTGGGTGGAGAGTCTGTTTATTCGTATACTTTTACCCAGCCAGACAGATTTCTGTCAAATATGTTTACCTTTAATGCGTGATTTTAGTCACTTCACTAAATGTTACGTGATTTTAGTCAAGCCGGACAAATCGGCGTGGTGTGGGAGCGAAGCAGAAGTTGAAGAGGACGAAGCGAGCGTGCACAGGTTCGTGATGATGATAGTTCCTGTTGTCACTGCTCTGCGCAACGAAAAGCTTAAAGAGTTCCGCTCTTAATAACATTGTTTCAGTTTCAGTTACGACACCGAAAAATACGTAGCACGAAAGCAAGAAATCGGGAACCCTTCCCCTTTGGAGGAAATGGGGGGCCGGCAATGGGTGTTTCGACAATTCCGCTGGTCGAAACGTTGGCTCGAGTGACGTTCCATGTTCCAAGGATTTTTCATCGCTTCAATAATCCATCTTTCACTGAACTTCTACCTTATTGCATAATGAGAGCTAACCGACAAAAGCGTCAATGAATGTATACGGCATAATATTTATAGTAATTATGACATAAATATGGAGAAAGTAAAGCGGACAAAACGATAAATTGCCGTCGGCAGGGACCGACCCTGCAAGGTTGCAGGTTCAGTCCCTGTCGGCGGCAATTTATCTTTTAACGAAAAAATGACGATAAACGCAAATGATAACAAGCACTGTTCGAGACGGAATCGAATCCATGAAGTCTGTCTGAGGCAGTCCACAGAGCCACCTCGACCACAGAATCACGCATGTGCGTGAAACTGCTTTGAAAAAGGATCTTGAACAGGTGTCATGTCGGGACAAAGTCATTTTGTGGTTGCTGCGTTGCTTATTCGCTCTCATATGAATGCAATAAACATTACGTACGCACTTCTATGACTCAGAAAGTTGTAGTAAAGAGTTGCAATAATCAGTAGGAATATGCCGACGACTACTGCTTATGATATGCTCATCATCGCGCCCCTAGGGTCCACTTAGTTTCAACAAAATTGACGTCTGTAAAGTGCTTTTAAGTGAGTACTGACGTTACATCAGGCCATAAGCTACCCTTTAGGCGCCAGTGCAGTCAACGTGCCTCGTGAGCACACGATACGTGCCACTTCACAAAGTATTCAAAGACGTCGATCCCTCTCGCAAGGTTTGTTTGAAAAAAAAAAAAATTCTCCATAGGCGGCCCCTCGCTGCTTGGTACGAATGAAATCGACTCCCACACGTTGTACAACCTATTGAAAATTTTCTATTTTAGGAAAGCATTCAACGCAGTATTCAACAAACTCTGCGTTATTCAAAAACCTCAGACGTTGAATGGTTATCTAAAATTCAGTGCATTCATTGCCGAATACTGATGACTAAGGAAACAGCACGTAGTTTTAAATTATATTGAGTGGTATATAAACTTCACTTCTGGTGTGTGCGAAGACTCGGTTTCATAATTTTTTTTTATTTCAGAATTATCTCTAAAGGCCGTTATCGAGGGACATAAGGGACTGGTGAATATAAATATGATGTAATATTTAGCAGAAAAAGTGGCAGCTAATAGCCATAACTGGTACAATAAGTGATTATGAAAAAACTCGTAAAGCAATTTAAAATCAGAAAAATACGTAACAGAAAAACATTAAAAAAAACAGGACATGTTAGAAGGCAGGTACATCAAAAATAGCTCTCAAATAATGATTTGCTAGCTATGTGTCCACTTATTTCTTTTACAGATCAGCGATAATAGGGTAGGTCATTGCGTCGGCAGTTTCTCCAGTAAGGGGGGCTAAGTTTCATAAACACCCCCACAACATTGTCATACTACCTTCATTGCATGGTATCCACCGCAACTTTACAGATGTTGGGGATATTACTAAAATATGAAGCATTAAATATAGAACATCTGAACTTCTGCGCGCTACCGATATACTGTTATTTTTTCAGTAGCCCTTCCTGCTGCTGAGCACTATTTCGGGCACATTTCCGCTTTGAACAATGGTTTCGATTCATTATTCCTGGATGACGCGGCAACGTAGTGACATTCTCAATGTGAAATAACTTGCGTAGCTTTGCGTGTAACCACACTCACATCGTAAGCCTCTTTGCCCGAGGAGTCCTTGGCACCGTTGTTGGCACAATGGACCCATATATATATATATGCACACACAAACAGAGCAAGAACAACAGAATAATAGAATATTGCTTTGTTCGGAGGGGTTTCTGGTGAGCTATATCTGACAAATACGAACGGGTAACGCAGTTTTCCTAGTAAAGTGAGTGAAAAAAATTTAAAAATGTGGTTTGCTTTCCTCTCGTCATATGTATACGAATTAGGACACGTTGATTTGACCCTCGTGAATTCAGAAAATCGGATCATTCGGACGTGTTTGCTGGTACTGGCAAAAATATAGTGTTCGACGGCATGGAACTATCGTTAATTCGAGCTCAATGAGACCGGACAATCAAGCCAAGGAAAGGACACGGAACGTTATTTGTAGTAAATATGTTTAAACGGGGGAGAAATTAAAGCGGACGAAAAGACACTTTGCCGCCGACAGTGATCGAACCTGTAACCTGTTAATAACACGTCCGAAACTCTACCAATTGAGCTACGGCCGCTGCCGTGGCTCAATTGTAGAATTATTCTTATACAATTAAATTGAATAAGTCTAGAATTCTTCGCACAAAATGCCAGAAAACATGTTCTGATATAGAACAAAGCGACATTGTAGGAGAAAAAAACCGTGGCTATGTACTGTTGTGAGCTTTGCAACACTGCATGTAGTGCTAGCCTCGTTTTCAGTTGTGCAGGTGTACAAGAACATCAGTAGGAAATGGCTGTTTTAAAAACACAGCATAACAAATGCAGGAGCGCCGAGAAAACCTGGCTTCTCTGACGCAAAGCGGCAGTCAATGCAGTGCGAAGCAGTCAGCGAAAAGCTGCGCGCACCGCGCTATTTGTCTTTGAGACAAATCAAGGCATTCCTTTAATTCATGAGAATTCGTTTACTAGAGAATGTTGCTCATGAACGCATGCATGTATTCATTTAGAATATGGTGTGTAGAAGGCATTACATGTTATTTGTGTTATTGACAGGCTCATGTCATGCCATACCAATTTTGGTATATGTGTATCCAGTAAACGAAACGGCCGCGAGCGCACGAAGACCGTGGCATACAAATCATTCCATACATTACGCACATTTCATGATTGGCATGTTACTACCGCTGACTTATGTTCGTCGTACACTCACGTCACGCCATGCCAACTTTGATATTTATTCAGCTAAAGAAATGGGCGTGAGTGGCCTGAGCGGGAGAAACGTCGCCGCTCCCGTTTCGCGGCAGCGGCCCGGGCGCTCATCGCGGCGCTGCACAGGAGAGAGATTAAGGCGCGCGCGCTCCGTCATTTTCATACCGCGAAAATACCGTGGCGCCCCCAGCGGAGTATGCCGCTGTCGCACCACCTGTCGTGCGCGCCGCTCCGTAGAGTAGATGATTCGTAGAGGAGAGAACGGGGGGGGGGGACCGTAGGAGACGAGGGAGAGGGGGAGGGGGACGCGCATGCGCTGTGGGGGGTGTGCGACGCTACCGCCGCTCCGTAGAGTAGAGGATTCTTAGAAGAGAGAAAGGGGGAAGCGTAGGAGAGGAGAGAGAGGGGGGTGTGAGACGCGGGAAGGAGGGTCGGACAAAGTCCCCGCAGGCACATGCAAGCAAGATCAAGGAATGGAGTCAACGGGACGCCGGCGCCGCTCCGTAGAGTACAGGATTCCTAGAAGAGAGAAAGGGGGGGGGGGGGGCGTAGGAGAGATAGGGGGAGTGGAACGCGGGAAGGAGGGACGGACAAAGCCCCTGCCAGCACATGCAAGCAAGATCAAGGAATGGAGTCAACGTGGGCGACAGACACCACCGGTAGTGCGTGTTATTCATTGCTTGCACCCACCGCCTGCATAGCCATTGCTAAGCAGCCAATCTGTGCTCTCGGCCATGGCTCTGAAGACTGTGGTGGGGGGTTAACGGCCTTATTGTACTACAGAGTTCTGGTTCGCATAGTGGGTGCTTCCCTACTTTATGAAAGTGACCGGTCGCCGGACGCGGGAGGGACGGAGAAAGCCCCCGCCATAAGACGCTTCGGATCTAAAAGGAAAAACGCAACAGTTATGGCGCATTCACACTTGAGAAGCGAAGCGAAAACGAAAACGCCAGAGCAGCCGGAAAACCACGTCCGCGCGCGTCGAATAGATTCACATTCGCTCTGCCCCTCGTACATTCCACCGTCGCCGCCACCTTCGCCACTTTGAGAATTCATTCCATTTTGCGCGTTTCCTGAGCATTAAATTTCGAACCGAATTCTAGTTATGCATGCAAAGCACTGAAAAGAAACAATTCACACATTTTCAAACGTTGCTTAGGGCAATGCACTAGCAGAAACGACACGAGCGGACACACCGGTCACGGCGGCGGCGGTCTCAGTCGGCTGTGCAAAAGCGAGACACGTTGGGCATGCCGACTCGCTGCTGCTGCACCTCCTTCTACTTCCAGTGTTCTCGGGCATCGTAATCCAAACCAGACTCTCGATGAACGCGTCCTTGTCGAGACCGTGAGCTTTGTCGTGCTGCACGGGCAGTCTGCAATTGCGCCGATGCGAGACACCGCCGACGCCTTTGCCGCCACGTTGAACTTGTTTATATCAGGTGGTTTGAGCTAGTGCAGCCAAAGCCGTGAAGCGGAAAGGCGATCCGCTATCGCGTGGCGGCCAAATCGGTCTCGGGCCGATTTTTTCGCGTCGGCCTCTCGCGGCGTGGTTTTCCGGCCGCTTAGGCGGTAGAGCTAGTGAACTTCTGGTGAGATTTGCCTCTTTTGCCTCCTTCGAGGCAAAGTGTGAACGTACCTTTAGCCCCAGAAATGGCTTCGACGTGACCGCGGCGAGTCGAAGAAGTTGAGTATGTACAATGAGAGAATACTAGGGTGCAGGAAAGGCTACGGCGGCTGCTAGAAGACTCCGAAGCGATGGACGGGCTTCGCCAACGACAACGTGCCCTTGTCGTGTCTGTGACTGTCTGTAGTTTAACTCGAACCTCTCTGCGCTGAGTATCAACGTAGAAATAACCTAGCAACACCTAGCTAAAACCTAGCCACGACATACAAGCAACCTAGAAACAACGTGCATCACCTAGATAAGGCTTAGTTCAACCATGCTACAGCCAAGTTCAAGCCAAGTTAAAGCAAAAGTTCAAACCAGTGTATCGGAACGGAACGAAAACCGAAAACGAAAAACGAAAAAAACGATATTTTTGACCGGAACGAAAACGTAACCGAAACGTTATTTATTATTTCGTTCCGGAGTGAAACCGAAATTTTTTTATCGTTTCTCGTTTCACTCGGAAACTTGCCAGTCCGGAATAACCAAGGTCATGCAACGTGAGCAATAATGCACATCTCGGAGTACAGAACTAGCGCATACCCCAGGCAAGAAGTACGAAGTAAGGATGAGTTGAAAGTGTGAGAAAAACGAAAACAGTTGCAACCAGCGATGTTTATATTAACTCAAGTGGACTTTCGTGTGCCTGTGACACATGCCAGCGTGGAGAGGGCATTCTCGGCGCGCAAGTTTGTTTTATATGAACAGCGGTCTCGCGTATGAGAGGTACAATCGATGACGGGCTGCTTCTGAGATCATACCCACTCCCTTGACGCAAATCATTGAGCGTGCTCAAAAGATTCGTAATTCACTTTTCAGAAAGTCTGCTGTAACTTAGGAGGGCACTGGTTTTGGGATGATTTGTAGGAATTCGTGGTAGAGTTAGCGGTGCTCCTCAAGAGAACGTGGCCAGAACGTGTTCTACCCCTGTCCCACCTTCTTAAGAGGAGCATGAGTAATTATACAACAAATCGAACAGAGTAAAGGCTCGTTAAATCAAGCTCTAATGTGACTATAAAATTGGTCGAATTAAGTGGAGTTCGAATTAGCGGGCAGGCGCTAGAATGAACAGACATCGCGCCACACCGTGCGGAGAGAACCCAGAGAAGCCACCTCTGGACTCGTTCCTGCAAATTAGGCGATACTACACATTTGTGGCAGGTAATTTCGTAAATTAAGTTCATGCTCTAACAGCGAACAAAATTTGTTGATCAGTCAGTGACACGCCAGAAACAAGCCGCGACTGCCATTCACGTGAGCGGTGAGCCTTAATGCCAAAATATACGAAGATAGTTGTGCTCCAAAACACGTTAAATTACATGGCAGACTTAACGCAATTAAAATTTAAAGTCTTCCTTTCTTAGTTTATTTATAACAATATTGAAATTGTCCAAGGGGACGCAGCTAAAGGCAAAACATTGCCTGTCTGGGCCGAGCCAACCATACAGCAGTAGCAACAGAAAGATGACATTTACAACCATAAAAGCATACATGGAAATCAATCACTACACTTGTTTTACACAGATGAAAGTAATGAGTAATTTGGGTTATCATTTTGGGCCGATTTGTGATCATTCTGAGGTGATTTCCGCGAGGAGGGGACGAAAGCCGGGGGAACTCCTAGTTCGAATTAAGGTTGTAGATACCGACGCGTTCAAATTATCTGGAGTTTTCCCTTATAGAAATACATAGGGCTGTGTGAGTTCGAATTAACTGTAAGTTCAAATTAACCGAATTCGAATTAACGAGCTTTTAGTGTATTTTTATCGATACTCTAACTTCGAAATTTTGCATACAAACAAATAACGTTACGAACCGTTACGGAACTTTTTTTTTCGTTCCGGAACAGAAACGGAACGGAACTTTTTGCGGTGGAACGAAACTAAAACCGTAACGAAAAAATTCCCCATCTCCCGCTAAAGGGAACCATGTGTGGATGTGAAGCAGCGGGGAGATAATCAGCTTGAGCGGGAGGAACGTCGCCGCTCTCATTTCACGGCAGTGGTCCGGGCGCTCATCGCGGCGCTGCACAGGAGAGACAATGAGGCGCGCGCGCTCCGTCATTTTCATACCGCGGAACTACCGTGGCGCCCCCAGCGGAGTATGCAGCTGTCACACCACCTGTCGTGCGCACCGCTCCGCAGAGGATTCCTAGAGGAAAGGACGGGGGGGGGGGGGGACCGTAGAAGAGGAGAGAGAGGGGGGAGGGGACGTGCATGCCCTGTGGGGGTGTGGGACGCGGGAGCCGCTCCGTGGAGTAGAGGATTCTTAGAGGAGAGAGGACGCGCATGCGCTGTGGGGATGTGGGCGCCGCTCCTTAGAGTAGATGATTCCTAGAGTAGAGGAACGGGGTGAGCGTAGGAGAGCATAGGGGAGGCGCATGCGCTGTGGGACGCGGGGGCCGCTCCGTAGAGTAGAGGATTCCTAGAGGAGAGAAAGGGGGAGGGGACGCGCTGTGGTGGTGTGGGACGCGGGAAGAAGGGACGGACTAAGCCCCCTCCAAACACATGCAAGCAAGATTAAGGAATGGGGTCAACCTGGGCGACAGACACCACCTGCCTAGCCATTGCTAAGCAGCCTCTCTGTGCTCTCGGCCATGACTCTGATGACTGTGTTAGGGTTGACGGCCTTCATATTACTACAGTGTTCTGGTTCGCATAATGGGTGCTTCCCTACTTCATGAATGTGGCCGGACGCGGGACGGGGGGACGGGGGACGCGGGACGCGGGACGGACACGGGAGCCCCGAGCATAAGATGCTTCGCATCTAAAACATTTCGTTCCGACACCCTGGTTCAAACAATTGTTCTGCCGAGATACAGCAATAAATAAGCATGAAACCGATCAGTTTCGCTCTGTATCGTGCATTGAGAGGCTTAGTGCGAGCTTAGCTATTTTTTTTTTTGTCGAACATTTTTTCTTTCTTTCTTTTTTCCTTCTTTCTTTCTCTTTACTCGTTCTCTCGCCCAGCAGAGTTATTGCGCCCCGTGCTGGACAAATCGGTGGATGTGTTCTGGAAACGAAGCAGAAGAGGAAAGAAGAAAATAAAGAGAGCGCGTGCCGGTTCATGATGATGATAATTTTCTATCTACGCCAGCCCCATACATTCATACTAATAGGGAGGGGGGCACTGCGACGAACCTTCGCCCCCCCCCCCCCCCTTGAAGGGAAACCGTGCGCACGCCTATGAGTGTAATATTACCCAAACTACACTTACCACACCTTTAAGGCCGGTTTAATACACTGTGCCATAGGCGCCCTCAAAGGTGTGAGTGTCGCAGAAATAAGTAACATAAAAAGAAACATTCGGTCGTTCTAATATGCTCACTGGCAACTACTGTTGTGCTCTAAGTACTACTTGCTGTTGCTATGCACAATTTCACCCACTCAGTTTATTCTTTAAATAGTGGCTTGGTCTTAACGAGATATCGTTAAAGAGCTCGTTTCGCAAAAATTCCGGTGTCGGAGTCATTGGTTGTGAGCGAAAAGTCATCATGTTGTCGTGAACGAGAAATTGAGGAATATGCCAATAAAGTAGATAAAAATATTCGATTTTAGTGTGAACCTGCGTGCCAAGCAGGTGTTCTACCTCCGAGCTACGCTATTGCTTGATACTGCTTCGGAAGAAAACACTATATGAATGTCATGTAGTGGAAGGAGCCCCCCTTAACGCGCGCAATATTGCGTGGCAGAAGCGTAGAAGAGCGCCAGGCGTCAAAACATGTGAATTAGCGAGTGGGTGTTTTCATTTCATTTAATTTATTTTACCCTCAATCGCACGTAGCTTTACCGAGAGGAGGGGGGGGTGCATAAAATAAAGTATAAACAAGAGCAAAAAAAGTAACATAAAAATAATAAAGATTACAAGACATATGAAGATTCGATGTTGGCAATACACTGAATGCAAGTGTAAGTATAATCAGAAACATAGAGTGAACAAAGTACTATATATATATATATATATATATATATATATATATATATATATATATATATACACACACTTCACGCGTCATCATGTAATTCTGTATGGTAGAAGAAAACAAGTCATGATTTGAAATGGAAACTATATCGGAGGGAAGGTGGTTCCAGTCGTTGCATGCGCGTGGGACGAAGGAATGATGAAAAGTGTTGGTGCGGCAGCTAATGGCGTGTACCTTATGGTGATCATCTAAACGAGCTGAGCAATAGGGTGGAGTTGTAATGAACTGAGCTTTCAAAAGTGGATGATTGAATAAAGTGGATGATTGAAAAATTTTAGAGGCGTACCTGTTACAAAGCGCTCAGACATATTTAATCATCATAAGCTGCAGAAGCATAAACAAAGTTAACAACTGCGTAGGTTCGCGTGTTGCCTAACGGACGCATAGTGCGACAATTCACTGATTCTTCAAAAGGGATAATTATGGCGTAGTGGGCACTGGAGAACTGTACTTGCAGTAAGCATTCAAGGATAATTTTAAATGGTCAATGTTGCTCGCAAGCCGTTCGTTTCCTTACGGCACGGTTGAGGTGTGCACCGGGAACCGAAGCGAGGCTAGCAATTGAAAAGGCGATGTGCACGGGGCCCCATTACACTATAGCGTTCTACTCTGCAGGCGAAGCTCAAGCGTCCTCCAAGTCGTGTATTCCTCAATTTCGTAACAACGTGACAATATTGTTATAGAATTTTTTCCCAGTAACCTTACGTGGATCATTCGTAGCATCAGTATAAGTTTTGGGACTTGGCAGCTGGCAGCTATTATCTTTGCTCGAGCCATTGTTGTTAACACATTGCGTGTCCAACAGTTGACCCTTCTCGCATTTATATATATATATATATATACATATATATATATATATATATATATATATATAATATGCATGCCAGTAGGATCAAGAATGTACAATGCAACATTGCTGTTTTGCGCAAAGATGCCCCTAAAAAAACTACATCTCATAAATGCGAACGGGTAACTTAGTGTCACGCATAAAAAGTTAAAAAAGTCCTATTTCTATTGTAGTGGGTAACTGGGCATATATAAGGATGTTTCAATGTGGCAGACCAACTACACTAAGATTCCATACCGAAGGCAAGATGCTAAAGCTGGCTTATGCCGTACTCATTTTTACTGCTTTAATCGTTATTAATGATGCCCGACTCTTCAATATGAGCCTTAGCGGCTTTAAATTCAGCAATTACAGTGTTAAAAAGGTATGTTCATATTGTGTATATATTTACACACGCCTTTTTCTTTTCATTTTTATGTTACGGACCCATTAAACGTGTAACTGCTGCCTTGCGCAAACCACGCCGAATGACTAGGAACCATCTAGGTAACCTTAGAGCCTTTCGACGAGATTACGCGCACAACGCGAACTTTAGAGTTTCTTCTGGAACTTACGTGGCGACTAGCGATAACGCTGGAACATTCGATGGCGCATGTATAAATGCCGACGCGCTTCATCGCTTGTCAGTTTATCGACGACCGACGCTCTACTCACCGATATCAGTGTACAGCGTGCATTGCTTGCTGTTTTTGACTTTCCGTTTTCCGACCACAAGTTTGGCCGAATGAAGTTTCACCTTGAAGAAGCCGGCTGTTGCCCTCGTGCACGCCACGACCTCGTGACAATATATACATATATGTCCTCAGACAATATAATTTTGATTGCCCCGAAGCAAGTAAGACAGAAGTGGCAATGCGCAATGGTTTGCAATTCTGCATTAACCGCAGAATTGCAGTTAATGCAGTCAAATTAAGACAAATGTAATGGGGGGGGGGGGGGAGATTACGTTATTCATTCTAGTCCAACGCGACCGGTTAATTTTGACATATTGTGTCGTTTTCAAATGACGCTGAAACGGTTTTCACAAATTTGTGTAAACGTTTTGAACGGACAATGCAAGCCATAAGAATCTTGCAAACCGAATTAAGCTCGCTGGTCCGACTGTGTATGCACTAGGTTTTAAACATGCGAATCGCTACAGATCGTAGCGTTCAGCCGAACGAGTTTTGAACCTCCCGTAACCATTCAAAGTACCACTGCTCCATGATACGTAGCATCGGTGACCGACCTGATTGTATATGTTCAGTATACGCGCTGAACCTACGATGGGCAGCGAGCTTTGTGTGCTTGTGTTACAACGTGCTCCGTGCTGACGGCGTCTCGCTTTCCGGAAGTGCACTGAGGTACCGGGGCCGTGCCATTTTTCTTTTTTGCTGTTTGTTTCCTGACGTCACTTCTGTTTCTTTTTTAATTTTTTTCTTCTTTGCGTGGAGCGGTTGCATGTTTTCTGAAGTCATTATCGTTTCTTTCTTTTCTTTTTTTCCCTAGTTTTCTCGCGCGGGTAGGGCAACACTGTGTGGAGCATGGACCCGCCCGACCGCGCTGACAGGCTGACACGGACATATTTGATCGCAGGTGTGGTCACGACATAATCTGAGGTACCCCTATACGGTCAATTTTAATCGCGATTTGGCAAACGACCGAGCTAAACTCGATCCGCGTCAGCCCTGATCACGATCAAAAGAGTCCGTGCGACACCGCTATTATTGCACGGTGTGAAAGCAAGCTCGACGGCACGCAGAAGTTCGAGCCATCGCGGTGACGGCTGTTATGATGGTGGCAAGGATACTATGATACATGACAATGAGACACGGTTTGTTGCTTTTAGATGCGAAGCAGCTTATGGCGGAGTTCAATCCGGTGGTGTGCGGCGTTACCACCCTCACTGCGCATGCGCAAACCCTCTCCACACACCTCCTTTCCACACACCAGCTATCATCTGTGGCTGCGCCGTAGCCAACCTCCCTCTCCCCGCATCCCCCCCCCCCCTCCTCGTTTAGATAAAAGGCTCGCATTAGATCGTACACACGCTCAGTCAGTGCGCCGGCTGCGCCGGTGTCATGAGTTCCAACGTCAACGTCGGCGCCAGTTGCAGTAATACCTTAACGCCTGCCGAGATCGCGGAGCAGTGGAAGGCTCGACGCGCCGAAGCGCGACGTAAACGTCGGCAAGCGTACCCCGAGCTCTGGGCTAGGGAAGCCCAGCGCAAACGGCAACGTCGGCGGGAAACTGCTACGGATGAAACGCGGGCTCGACATGCCGAAACGCAACGGCATGTCGAAACGCAACTGTTTGACTAGGTGTCTACGTTAACAACAACATAAGAATATAAACGCAACACAAACGATAACACTAAATATGCAACATTAACGGAAACACCTAGTCAGACCGATGCTAACGCGGTGTGCACCCCCCGCGCTGCTTCGCATCGCCTTATGGTCCCCTTTAGCGGGAGATGGTGCAATTTTTTTCTAACAACATAGCTCGATTTATTGTTCTGGCGCCTGCGACGAGCGAATAGAGAATGGATGTGACATAAGGCCAGCCCGCGGGCCACAGTTCCAGTGTTTTAATCTGTGGCGGCCGCGAACAAGCCAGGAGAAGGAGCGGCAGCCCTCCTCTCCTGACTGGTTCTCCCCTCGCCTACTTAATTCCCTCACCACGCGGGGAGGGAAGGGTGAGGGAGAGTGAAGCGAAAGGAATAAAGATTCAGTTCAGAGTTGGGACACGCGCCGTCCGGTTGTTTTACTTGCCTCGCGTACTCGCGTTACAGTAGTGGTGACTCGGACGAGGTTTACCGCCATTTCAACATATCAACGCCATGCAGAGCGCAACTGACGCACAAGTCTTTTCCGCCGTCGACATCAAGCTCCCGCCTTTTTGGACAGCGGAGCTGCAGCTTTGGTTCCTGCAAGTAGAGCGTCGTCATTCGCCCCTTGTCGCACTTCTGCTGACCTAACAAAATATCACCACGTGGTCGCTAGCCTCCCACCAGCAACAGCGACCGAAATATGCGATCTACCGGTTGCTCCACATGCAGGGAACGCGTGCACAACATTCAAGTACCTGCTCATTAGCCGTCTCACGCCGTCAGAGCCTCGGCAACTGCAACAGCTACTGCAAGCCGCGGAGCTCGGCGACCGGACTTCCAGTCAATTATTGCGCCGCATGAGACTGCTGCTGCATACGACAGACGCTGACAGCAGACTGTTTTGCGAGCTTTTCCTGCAGCGACTTCCCGCCAACGTGCGCGTGATCCTCGCCTCGGCAGCCGACAGAGCTTTGTCAGCTCGCCGAGCTCGCGGACTTAGTGGCGGCGGGTGCGCCACCGTTCATTGCGGCGCTATATGAAGACATCCCCCCCGCGCTCCTACCAACGAGCTGCAGGAAATCCGGGAGCAGACCTCCCCGACACAATCGCAGCGATACAGGCCCGAAGAGCACCGGCTTTCAGCAGCGCAACAGAGCACGTGTTTATACCGCCGGAAGCACGGCAACGCTGCTCGCAAATGCATCCCTCCTTGCGATCATGCGGGAAACGACCGCTGCCGGCACTGAGGGCGACCGTGTCCTGCTGACCCTAGAACATCGTCCATCAGTGTTTTTCCTCGCCAACCACGACAGTTGCCTGCGATTCTTCGTCGACACTGGTGCTGAGGTGGCCGTGTGGCCGGTTAGGTCCACAGATCGCCGTTTTCACCGTGCGGCCCTCTTTCAGGCGGTCAACAACACAACTATTCCCACCTACGGACTTCACTCGCTGCGACTGAACATATTTGCATAGAACTTTCCGATGTATTTTCATTGTGGCCGAAGTGAAGTTCGCTACCCTGGGGGGCGGACTTTCTTCGACATTGCGGCCTTTTCGTCAATGTGCGCAACAGGCGCTTCCACGATCCCGTGTCGCAGGTGACTGCAGGTCAACCCCTCGAGACACCCGCCGCCAAGTCCCACTTTGCTCGACCCGTCCGGCGCAGATCATTTTATTCGCATTCTGCACGAGTTTCCTGAGTTGACGAGGTAGCCGCTAGCCAGCTCCGCGGTGAAGCACGAGGTGCGCCACTAAATCGCCAGCAGCGGCCCACCCGCACACGCGTAGCTTCGCCGTTTATCCCCGGAGAAGTTGAAAGTCGCCCAACAAAAATTGGGGGACCCTTAATCTTCGCGTTTAAGAGTTGAACGCGATAGCGATATCCTGTCCCTAGTGCATACTTCAATCACTTAGTGCATACGATGTAATGGGTAGCGTGCTTTAAACCACGAGCAATTACGCGAGGGAAATGCGGGAAATGTTTTCTAACTTGCTATGCACCCACTACGTGGTCTTAAAGGAATACGCGCAGTAACGTGTGTGCCTTTTGTAATGGGTGGACGGCTTTTAACCACAATGTCGTTATGATATTCACATCTTCTGACGCCCGATGGCAATGGACGCTTGTACCACGCAATATTACTGCGATATTACATGTTGTACTGTGACGGCTGTATACAAGACGCGTTTGTTTGTAAAGCATGAAAGTTACCTTCACTGTATTTCCAAGCGGAGGAAGTTATTTTGAGTTTAATTCCAAGCAAAAGCGTGGCTGTGTGGTAGAACACCTGCTTGCCACGCAGACAGCCTGGGTTCGATCCTCACTCGGACGCGGATATTTTTATTATTTATTTTATTTAAATTCTTCGGTCACGGACAAGATGATTTTTCGCTCACATCCAACGACGCCGGAATTTCTGCGAAACGAGCTCTTTAACGCTATCGCGTTAAAAATTTGGCCACATACTCGAACTGGAGATCATCAGGCCCTCTAAGAGTGCTTGAGCACCTCCACTCTGTATGGTTCCAAAGCCAAGGCCGGGAGACTGGCGACCATGCGGGAAATAACGGGCGCTGAACCGGCTTATTACACCAGACAGGTACCCGGTACTGCACCCACTCGATATCACGACGAGACTTCACGGTGCCACTATCTTCTCGAAGATCTACCATGTGCGGGCATACCATCAGATTCCGGTAACCCCGGAGGATATCCCCAAGACCGCCATCGCAGCGCCTTTCGGACTTTTCGAATTACTTCGAATGCCGTTCGGCATCCGAAACGCGGGTGAGACATTCCAGCAGTTAATGGATGGTGCTATACGCGGCCTCAGCTTCTGCCACACCTACCTTGATTACTTGCTAGTCGCAAGGAGCACTCTGGAAGAGCACATGCATAATCTGCGCATCGTCTTCCTGCGCTTAGTGAGGCATGGGGTGGTCGTGAACGTGGCCAAATGCGAGCTTGGCGCGCCACACCTATGGTTCCTGGGTCACGTCATCTCTGCCTCAGGAGTCCGACCACAGCCCAGCAAGGTCGAGGCCCTATAATAATTTCCGCAGCCGACTGCAAAGCGCCAGTTTCGAGAATTTCTGGATTTGGCAAACTTCTACCATCGTTTCATCCACCGCTGCGCCGAAATCCTCCAAACTCTCCACGACATGCTTGCCACTCCACAAACCTGCTCCGACACTCTCTCCTGGTCTCAAAAGTCAATGGAAGTGTTCCGAAAGGTCAAGGACGTCTTCGGAAAAGTCGCACTCCTTGAATACCTCAGGCCCGGCGTCCCGCAGTGTGTAATGGTGGATGCCTCCGACACAGCCGTTGGGGCTGTTACAACACCTCGTTGGTGAAGTCTAGCACCCGGTTTCATTCTTCTCGAGCAAGGTAACCCCACCGCGCGCCGCTACATGGCCCTCAGGAGAAAACTGCTGGCCGTGTATTTTGCCACCGGACATTTTAGCCATTTCCTGGGAGGTGTAGAGCTTTAAGTGCGGATCACTTTAGGGGCCCGGGCTGTCGCATGCTGTCGTCGTCTCATATAGCTTGGTGTAACGCTGGCTAAACCACGTATAGCATAGCCATCTGCAGCATTTTGAGCGTGCACTAGCGCCAAGGAAAAGTCTTCTTCCTCTTGTTCTTCCAGCGCGTTGATGATGATATTAAGTGCGGAGCACTTTAGGTGCCCGGGCTGTCATATGCGGTCGTCGCTTGGTGTACTGCGGCAAAAACACGTATAAAACAGAAAAAAAAAAATTAAGCGATAAATAGAAACAGAGAGAAAAAAAGGGAAAATTAGGAAAAAAATAAAGGTAAGTACAAATAAAAAGAGAAAAAAAAACATAGAAACTGGAAAAGAGAAAAAGAGAGAGAGAGGAGCAAACAAAGAGAAAGCCTAAGAGAAACAAGGAAGGCTGCCCAGCTCCGCACTTCCTTCAGGCTTGGCGCCACTAGTGCGAAGCTGCCTAAATTTCTGGTCCTCCCCGACAACAAGCGATTTACTTTTGCGTTGCGCTCGCTTAGCTGCGGCGATGGAGCGCACACTGCACGGGAACTACGCCAAATGTAATATATATCAATGTTCACGACAGACATCCGCCACATCAAAGGCGGTGACAACGAGGTAGCGGACGCCCTCTCTCGGAATTCTATCAACGCCATCGTGCCAACACCGCAGGTTGACTTTTCCGTTTTGGCAGCTGCTCAACGCAATGAGGACGAGCTAAAGGACTTGTTGACCGCGACCAGTGCCCTTAATCTGAAGTGGTTTCCCATCCCCGCATCCCAGGACACGATTTGCTGTGACACAAGCGTCAGCACAACTCGCCCGTTCGTGTGAGCCTACGTCGCCACGTTCTCCAGTCCCTGCACAGACTAACTCATTCAAGGATTAAAGCCATTTAAAGACTGGTGACGGAAAGGGTTGTCTGCTCAGGCTTTTACTGGGACGTCCGACGCTGGGAACATGAGAGTGTAGCTTGCCAGTGTTCCAAGATACAACGCCTCACCTCGACAGCACTGGGAACACTCCCAACGCCGCATTCTCGCTTTGATCATGTCCACCTGGGAATCGTCGGCCCTCTGCAGTCCTGCCACGGACAGACTTACCTGCTGACCAGCGTGGACCAATTCACCCGCTGAGCGGAGGCCATCCCTTGCCCGGACAATGCCACCGAAACGGTTGCAAGTGCTTTCCTGTACCACTGGACAGCCCGCTTCAGGCCGCCCTCCTCGATAGCAATGGTCCGTGAATGACAGTTCGAATCCACCCTTTTAACGGCTATAGGTCAGCTCATGGGAACCTCGCTCACACGTATGAGGGCGTACCACCCCATGAGCAATGACATGATGGAGCGCCTTCACCGTCAGCTGAATGTCGCGCTCACAGCAACAGAGGACCACAACTGGTTGGAAGCCCTCCCGCTCATGCTTTTGAGCTTTAGGTACACCTTAAAAGAGGACATTGGCTTCAGCGCCGCTGAGGTGGTCTACGGCACGACACTCAGGCTGCCGGGGGGAGTTCTTTATGCACGGATCACAGGAGGCATCCATAGCTTGCCGTGACTACGCACTGCGCCTATGCAATGTCATGAGCAAACTTCGCGCGCTACAACCGCGGCCTCTAGGATCCCGTGTGGTGGACGTTCAACCGCAGCTCACATCATGTCCACATATCTTCGAACGACACGATGCGGTTCAGCGACCTCTTCAGCCACCCTACGAAGGGCCGTTTAAGCCCTCCGCCGCGGGAAGAAACATTTCACCATCAGTAGATGCGGTCGTAAGGAGATTGCGTCGCTGGACCGTAACAAGCCAGCACACATGGACAGCGAAGACACAGTGTCGTCTCCACCAAGGGAATCCTCGCCAGCACCCCCAGCTTTAACGTCAGCCCAAGGAGGTGTCCACTCGGCTTACACACAGCGAAGAGCTATCAAGTGTGCCAACTCACATGGACCTTTAACTATGCTTGACAACTCACTGAGGGGCAGAGTTTCTAGTTCCGCTTATGATAAGCGGATTTGGGCTTCCTTTTTTCGCCAATGCTCTTGTAGAAGTTTAGAAACGCTTGTGCGTTTTTTGAGCTTATTGCGATGGGATGTGTTGGTACGACATCTCGGAAAAAAAACACCACAAAAGACGGAGCACAAGAAAAAGGGGGGGGACACAAGTCAGCGCTGTTGCTGGTGTCTAACCTTTTACTTGTGTTCCGTATTTTGCACTGTTTTGTTTCCAACATGTCTAGTAGATTCGCATTCACCTTCTTTTGTCGTTCACCACCTGTCGTTAGAACATTCTGGCCCAAAACACTCGATGGTATGACGCCCTGTGTCCGCTTGACAACCCATATTTTATGGCTGAGAATTATCATAAAATATGAACCCTCTCTTCATCTAGTTCATTGGACTCTACGTTCAAGGCGTCGTCCAATTCGAAGCATCTTGTTCGCCGCATGTGCCCTCACTCTCGCCCTCTGCATATCTTCTCACTGTGGTGGCAATAGGAAGATGGTCGCTGCCTAGATGATCCTCAAGAAGCTTGCAGTGACAGGTTCTCGGCTTCGAGGACCATGTAAAGTCGGGCGTTGTGTCTGCTTGCCTTGCGTCCCGGCCGAGCCTTGTATGAGCTTGCGGTAGATTCAGGAGCGTTAGTCCGTAACGATCAAAATCTTCCATTTGACGTCGACCGCGCGGACTGCACTTCTTGTAGTTGCACGCCACATGTTGAGCATAAAAATGACCACAGACAAGAATTGCGTCCTTTGGATCCTCCGGAAATGTTGAATGTAGCTGAAATCTGCCACGCTACGTTTGGCATGCGTTCTTGTGCTTTCTGGATGCATATACACCGAAAACACCAGAATCGTTCATTCGGGTGTGAGCTGAATGCGACATCCCGTGACGCTGGTATTTCCTGAACACCAAGGATCAGCGTCGAGCTGCGTGTGGGTGAGTTTCCTATCCACGTACACCGTTGTTCATGCAGATGTGTCAGTGTCTTCGGAGAAGCCATAGCCGTCGTAACCTTGTAAGCGCGAAGTGGGACAGTTCACCTCCTGCAAAGCGAGCATGGCGGGTTCTTCATTGTTTCGTGATAGCCCCCCAACGTAAGATCATATCTGCTTTTTTGTTGTTGAGTGAGTGACAGTTCCACAAAATCACGGTCGGGATGTCTCCCCCCTCATCCCCACCTTGACTTAAGGTGTCACTGCGATTGAGGAACTGAGCTATGCTGTATATGAGTCGAATGCGTCGGTACTGTCGGAGCAGACAGTAAAGCGGATGAATTAAAGACGAGGTAGTGGCGACACCTCCAAAAGAGAGCATTCCATTGAGCGTTAGCCTCTCCGTGACGGTGCCAATGCATGTTTCAATAGCTCTCTCACAATCTGCACTTTTGACATAATGTTGTGCTCCAACTGCATGAGACGAGCGGAGAAGAGCGCTTCGTAATCGGGCTGCTGGTCAATCTTCGATTGAGATTCCTGCTGTTTATTGCGGCTTTGTTTGGTTGCAACAACATTTAGAGTAGGTCTGACGACTGAGGCAGCTTGTATGTGAACACGCGTACCCTTGTTTGGTAAGGGTGCGGCTGGTGCAGTCTGCTCTACAATTTCGGCATGGCTCGCTTTCACGTAAATCGAGGCATGACTGCTCGAAGTCTTGACATTAGCAAATGTTTCTTTGTCGTGGTCAAAATGCACAGGTTGATTTTCGGTTGGAGAGGCGCTGCGGGTTCCTGTGTAGAAACTGTGCCTCAAAGTAGCTGCTTTTCGAGCGTGCTCCTGAAAATGTGTCGGTGAGTTCAAAGATCGCTGGCTGCGCTTCTGACGGCCTGTTAACTTTGTACGGAGCTGTTGGTTGATTTTTACGTGTTGTGGGCAGTCTCGATCGTGCGGTAGCGAGGGGCTGACCACCACAGTTTCGGCATTTTAGTACTTCGTTCGCACAGGCTTCAGCACAGTCATGCCGCTTTCTGCCACACATGGTACAATGGGGGTTCTTGAAGATAGGACATTGCTGTTTCCCGTGCCGTAACTTGTGGCATGTCTCACAAGCATACGCATGCGACATGAAAGGGTAAACCCCTTAACGTAAAAGACATCAGCACTATCTTGTACGGAAGCCTTGTCCCTTTAAAAGTGACTACAGCTGTGCCTCTCTCACCAATGGGGCGAGCGCTGATGATTTCACGCGCTCGACAGTGGAGGTTCATCATGAGCTGTTCCGCAGTCATTCGTCGTGTGTTGTGGATTACGCCCCCGATTTGATCCTTTTGTATGGCCTCATACGCTTGAAATCGCGTTGACTTGCCATTTATTGGAAGCTGCAGTAGAGTCATGAGAGTGTCTCGTGTTTCACGATCATCGGTGTCAACCACAATTTGATCACTCCTGTCTAATTATCTGATCACAATGTTCGGATTATCTTCCCTTTTGTGCGCTGAGGGGGCGGTGAGTATGTTATTTCAGATGGCCTCATTTAGCACAATGAAGTCTTCGTCCATGATTCTGCACGGCTCTTGATGCTTTAGTATCATAGTGTGTGCGTATGAAGGGCGGCGTTGCTCACGCGCGTTCACCTGTTTCTCCTTCGATCCGCGGTGGTGGTGGTGGTGGTGGTAAACATTTTATTCAGAAATATTCCAGAGAGTTACTGAGCGCCTGAGTGGCATTCCTTAGTCCGGGACGCCATTGGAGATGACCGCTGCCCGGGCGCGCGCCACCAAGGAGCGTTGCGCAACCAGGTAGAGCCCCCTTCCCCGTCCCAAGTTGGGATGGGGAAGGGGGGATGAGAAAGGGAGTAGAGTGGCAGGACACACAGCCACAACGTGAAAGGTGTCGGCTAGCACCTGACAAGTTGGACACGTGCCAGAGATTTCCGGTATGAAGTGCCGGACGACCGCCGCACTAAGAAAAGTATTATAGTCTGAAGGCGACGTAGCAGTCGTTCGTCCGCTTTCACCAGACCGCTTGCGGGGCCAGGGTAAAGTCAGCGCGAAATGCGATAATAATTCAGGATATCACGGTAGCGTGTGAGTTCGAGTTTCCAGGATCCTACTCAGGACATGGAAGGGCAGCGGCCCGGAGGAGAGAAGCGCGGGCGGCGGCATTCGCCGCCTCGTTGCCGAAGACCTGTGTGGCTTGGCGTTTATGGGAAACTTTCTGCCAGTCTCCTTGATCGCTGTCATCATCGTGAACAGCTTCCGAGTGTGAGTCATACGCGTTAAAATCTGCTGTGTCGTTGCCACCACAGCACGGGACGCCTATGGCGGAACACGGGCTTGGTTTTAGTTGCCGCCGCTGCAGCCAACGCAGATGACGTTCCCCGAGCGCCCGACTTTGGGTTGATCAAAAACAGTCGTGTGAGCTGCGGGAATATTCTATCTGTTCCGCTGAATAGCTTAGTTGTGCCAAAGCCAGCGCGGCTTGGAAAGTTTGCTCATGTATGAGCTGAGGTTTATTACTTGTAAGATCGTTTGCAGAAAATGCACAGTGGCTGCGCTTCTCGAAAACCGCGCCGGCTTCTCAATTTGTGTGCGCACATAGCAAGAGCGAAGCTTGCTTCACCGCAAAGCAAGCGCAATTTGGTGGAGCCGCCGCTCTTTAGCAGACGACGCGGCGAAGGCCCCGCCTACAGCTGTCATTGCGCTTGCGCGTTAATTTCCGAAGCGTCCGCGAGAGGCGCTCCCGCGGAGCGCTGACCGCACGGCGCGGTGTTCAAGGTAGAAGTGGACGGCTCTGTACATAGTCGTCTGCGTCCCATTTCTAAGGAGCTGCGCTCATCGGTTGTATTCGTACACGGAACAACTGCTACTTTTTTATTTAATTTTCATTCTGGTTTTATATTTGCACTGCTGACGCTTCTCTACTAGACAGCCATGACGTTTTTGACGTCTATTGTTCTATTTTAATTGTTCGAAAATGACAGAGGCGTTTTTAAGGCGAAAGCGTTAAAGAGCTCGTTTCGCAGAAATTCCGGCGTCGGTGTCGGCGTTGGCGTCGGCGTTGGCGTCGGCGTCGTTGGTTGTGAGCGAAAAATCATCATCTTGTCCGTGACCGAAAAATCGAGAAAGATGCAAATAAAATAATTAATAAAACTTCAGGGTCCGAGTGAGGATCGAACCCCGGCCGTCTGCGTGGCAAGCAGGTGGTCTCTACCACACAGCCACGCCTCGGCTTGGAAATGCAGTGAAAATAACTTCCTCTGCTTGGAGATGCAGTGAAAGTAACTTTAATGCTTCGCAAACGCAAGCGTCCTTTATATAGGCGTCGCCATATAACATGTAATATCCCAGGAATATTGCGTGGTACAAGCGTACATTGCCATCGGGCGTCAGAATATGCGACTATCATAACGATTTCGTAGTTTAAAGCCGGCCACCCATTACAAACGGCACACGCCTTACTGCGCGTATTCCCCTAACACCACGTTGAGGGTGCATAGCAAGTATGCACTAAGTGGTTGAAGTAGGCACTCGGGACAGGATATCGCTATCGCGTTCAACTATTAATGGCGAAGATTAAGGGTGCCCCAATTTTTTTATTGCTGTGTGCGCGCGCGATGCAATGCATTCGTTTTAACGTGCGTGCGTTGAAGTTGTTTGCGCGACCTGTTAACACAGACGAAATAAAAACTGTTGCAACATAAACACGACTTCTTGTTTCATTGAACACCCTAAACAGTACAACAACAACACACATCACGGTTGTATGCCTGCTTAGGAAACGCACAAAACACAAACATTTTCAGCTTCGAACAGCACTTGATTATACAGGTCATTATGCAAAAAAAAAAAAAAAGAAAACCGGAAAGCTAACTTCTTTAACGTTATAACAGGCATCATACAGCTGCATAATAATGTGTGAAAGTACTACAGCCAATGACTGACAAATGTTCACACAGTGTTTTCCTTATTTCATAGACCGTATAGAAATTATGAGAAACTTCAAACTGCATTACAATCGCGTATTATTGAAAATCTAATTATTTTCACCGTTGAAGTCATAATTCTCTATAAAATGCGTTTTAAATTAGGCACGAAATTATGTAGGAAGGTATATGTAGGAAATGCGCACGCGTGTAGTATGTATACATCGTATGGTAGATTCTCCTTTGGTACGTGAAAATCCACATGACATGCGATTCTAGAAGTAATGATCGCGGACTAGGAGCATATATAAGGGCGACTACTTACAACCTCACTAACCTGTATTAAAACGGTATTCCAAATGCAATTCAACATTAACCAACGCAACAACGATAACAACACACTTGTTACCGCACAGTGGTATCAAGTAGACGCGCAAGGCAAAGCGTGGTGTTTCAACTGTAGCCTAATCGGGCGCGTAGAGTAATGTCGTAAAGGTTGCCGTCGTACAGCGGTACACACGATGTAGCCCCAGTTCCCCTCCTCGGGTCATCAAGCTGCCGCCACGTCGAGAACTACACACATAGCTGACTGTCAAGGAAAAAACGCCGTCTCGCAGCAGGACATCTTGCCCTGCGACCAACGAACAAAAGTGCACGTCTGAAGCATCTGAAGCATTGCCGTGGATGCGATGGCAGCTGACCGAAATTAGGGCTTAACGTCCGACGTCTGGCCATGACCTTTACATAATTTTAACGTTGCAACGTCCAAGGAAGACGCGACCGCGACGAAGGAGACGAGCCCAGCTGGTCTTGTTGGGTGCGCTGCCGACTGCACAGCGAGTGCTCCCACGGCAACCGAAAGAAATAAAAAAGGTGGAGAGAGGGGTTAACTTGGAGCATGCCAAGGCGGTGGAAGCGAGGAGAAGCGTCTCGTCTTTGGTGTGAAATATTTTCGAGAGATGGCACTCGTTTGTTTTTGCACAACGGATGCGCAAACTTCATTCAAAATGCATGGTATCCTATCGGGGGTTGGGAGAGGGTGCAACCGCTGTTCGTTGCACTAGTCAGCAAGGAAATCGAGCGGTGGTGCCACCATACCAGCGCACGAGGCGGATAGCAGCCGTGGCATTGGCCGCAGTCGGCGTTAGGGTTAGCGCAGCATGCTGTAACTCCATGTCTTCGGGTAATGGGACACTGGACGCAGCGTCCAGGTCGTCCATGACCACGTTCAATACGTCTTGAGGGCCCGAAGGCCGAGAGAAAAACGAGGAAGCCAGAGACTCGCGTTCATTCAGCGTGGCCACTAGGTGGCCATCCTCTGTCTTCGTGCTCGGCGCAGTTAGAAGATGATCCTTTAAGCTAACGACAGCTAACAACGCAAACAAAGTGTGAGCTAACAAAGTGTGAAGTTTAAAGGGGTACTGACACAAAATTTCGCGGCCGAGACAGCCTGCGGGTTCGATTCCCGTGAACATGTGTACATCATCTGCAAAATATCAACAGCGAATATAGTTTAGAAGGTATTTTAAATTAATTTTGAAGTTTGCGTGAGCGATCGACTCCCTCGCGGTAGCTCCCTCGCGGTAACACCATCAGAGGTGACCCTCGGTGACCTCCCTACTTCCCTCACGTGACCACGCTGCAACAAGTTATGATGACGTCATAGCGGCCATTTTCTTTTGCCGCGTTTGTTCCAGCAGTCTATACTTCTCGGCGGCTGGTCGCGAGTCCGTGGCCGCGGCGCACGCGTTGAAAGTTTTGTGTTTGGCGACACTGCTGTCCCGTTTCCTATTCGAAAGGACTTCTTGATGCAGACCGTGCGGAAGTGCGTCACAGTTCTGTGTGCTGACGTGATCGAGCAGCTGCGCACGCTAGGTGGTGATAGTTGCACCCGGCGGCTTGTCGTTTTTCGAGCTCTCTGAAACCGAAACTGAGACTGGTCGGTAATGAGGAGCCTGTAATTAAATATCTGTCGCGCGCTGCAGCAAACGAGGTGCCGTGTTATCACTAACAGGCCCCTAGCAACACATTGCAGCAAAAAAAACGCGAGACCAAAGTTTTTGTGTCAGTACCCCTTTAAGCTTAACAACGTTTAAGCTCACAAAGTGTGAAGGACGTATCGCTTAAAGGCGGTAATGGAGGAAGCAAACGCAAAAAAAAAAAAAAAACCGGCAGATCCCACGCACTGTGGGAATCGCTGAGTTGCGAAGCAGCCAGCAAGGAGCAAATCATGCTGTACATAATATGCATGTCATTACTTACATGTTAGGACCCTGTCATTTGTGTTCGTCATACAGTCATGTCACGCAATACAAATTTTGGTGTATATCAAGCTAGCGAACTGGACGCAAGCGCACCATGAGCGTGGCATGTAAATGGCATTGTAGATGACATACATGCCAAGATTTTCATGTTACCACGTGCCACTTATGTTCGCTTAATTTTTTACCTCGAATCGCAGCGAGACGCGAGACCAATCTGCCTCCGTTTCGCAGGCGTTCGTATTCTCGCGCTCTGGGCATCCTGCAGACGCCATCCGCGTTCCAGCGTTTAAATTGACGGACAATTCGTCAATTCCAAAGTGTGTTCCTCGAACGCCTGTGCCCACTGAGACGGGGTCGGTCAGAATGGAACGTGGTGCGCGCGTCTCCCTCATTGCATGATTAGAGACGCTGGGCACAGCGATGCTACGCAGGCAAAGCGCGACCGCTGTAGAGTCCAACGCGACCGGCCTCCGTTTGCGCGCCCCGGCGCCCACCTGGCACTGTGCCAGGGCACGGCTGGATGACCGGACGGACGGGCGGACGTGAGCATGAGACATTGAAGGCTTTCACCTTGAAATTTGGTGTATATCAAGCTAGCGAAACGGCCACAAGAGTGTCATGAGCGTGGCATGCAAGTCATGTTGCACATGACATGTCATAATTTCCATATTAGTACCACTTGTCATTTATGCTCGTCATACAGCCACGTCCCTCAATACGAAGTTTGTTGTATATCAAACTAGCAAAACGGCCACGAGAGTGTCATGAGCGTGGCATGCAAGTCATGTTGCACATGACATGTCATGATTTCCATATTACCACTTGGCATTTATGTTCGTCATATAGTCACGTCACGCAATACCAAATTTGGTGTATATCAAGCTAGCGAAACGGCCGTCAGCGCGCCATGAGCGTTGCATGTAAATCATATTCTTCATGACATGCAGGTCATGATTTTCATATTAACACCTGTCATTTATGTTGGTCATGCAGCAATGTGTCATCGTACGATTTTTTGGATATATCAAGTTAAGAAAACGGCCTCAGGAGCACTATGGTCATGGCGTGTAAATCATAGTTTTCATGACAAGTTAGTCATGATTTTCATGAAATGACCAGTCACTCCTGTTTGTCATACAGTCATGTTATTCCATACGAATTTCGGTATAAATCCCATTAACGATACGGCCAGGAGAGCACAATGTCGTAGGCGGCTATGTCACGTATTATCTCGGGAGCGCTTGCAAATGGGACGGAATTGAGGGAGTCGGGAGACGGACGTGGCACAGCAAACAAATTTTTATCAAACAAAATCGCTAGGAGACGTACAACAAACGCTCAAAATACACACTACAAAACCGAAAACATACACACAAGAGAAATCGGCTAGAAAATGAAACTAATTACAATCCAAGTCGAGTTCGCCTCTAGCCTAATCCAGTCTGTAGCCACTATCGCTTCGCGAAGGCTACGCTACACAAGTTCTGTAATCGAACGTCCTTACTGTTGGCTATGACAACTCGGAACCACGGCGAAGTGTCCTGTCGTCGAAGTCCTTGTAGAGGTCGTCCGGTCGCCGTTTGTCAGCCTCCGTCCGACGAGCCGCCTGTCTTACCGCCCGTGTTCCTTGCGTCTTTGGTGTCGCCGAGTTAGGCCTAACTCGTCATAGGCCTCGAACCGTTCGTCGCCGACTGACACCTCATTGACGCCAGGCGCTACGATGACTGTAGTGTGGTCCGCTGCCGTCTTGGCCAGAAGTGGAAGAGCATTTGGCCCACCGGGAACTGCTGTGTTGAGGTGCGGCAAGTCTGGGTGGTCTCGCTCGGGCCTCCCGAGATCGACGGCCAAGTTCCCGGCCTCTCGCGCCGACAACCTCCACAGGATCGGTTGACTCTCGCTTTCGTCGCGGTTGCGACGCTGACTTCCTTGATTTTCGCCCTTCGGAGCTTCACACCACAGTGACGTTTCTTCCTCTGGGGTTCTCGATCACGGTTCGGGTCGCGTGGCACGCGCCCTTCGCCGACCAATCCCGTGTGCCGACGTGGCAGTGTAGCACACCATCGGGTGATTTTCCATACTTCGCGTACCATCAGCCCTCGCATACCTTCGGCACGTGCCTCGTGCGCCCCCCTTACTCATCACATTGGCCCCTTTTCAAGAGTTTTTTCTCAAAAAACTGCTCTGTTCATCCTCCTTCGGGTTGAGGCCTTCTGATTTGGTGATACCTTGTGACTCAGGGTTTCTCGTCCATGGCCTGGCTTACCACCTTCTCTCACCACACACTTTCACTTGTCACATCACACAATTCACGGCACCAACACATCAAAGATACACTCTCGGTGCTTACATAGTTCATTGTCCCGAACATTATAATCACCAAACTGCACAATACAACTTGACAATACCATGGCCCATAACTTCGATGGCAATGACCCTTCACAAAGTAATTCACCTCTGTGTGTATTCCCGGCCAAAACACCTCTCTAGTTACTTCTCTGCGTAGGCCCTTAGGATCCCTATTGCCATTCGCATAATGATACTCTAAAATGGCCTGCCGATAGCATACTGGCACCATCAGCTGCCTAGTTATGTTTCCATTCTCCCAAACGCTGCGAAATATCAAATCCTTGACCGCTTCATATGATACCGCCTCTCTAAAGCCTTCTCTTCTCGGCTTACACCCAATCCTGTTTACTGCGTATCTCAGGGTTTTATCCTTCCTCTGCTCGCTCGAGAGTTCCTCTGTGGATACACCTAAATGTTCAAGAATTGGCGCTTTCCTCTCAGTTTGCCTTTCTCTACTCGTACTTTCCTCTCTACTCACGCTCTTCTCTAGATCTTGGAAGTTATCAGGCCTCTTCTGTGCCTTCTCTTTTCCAAATTCTGGCCTTAGTTGTTTGGCCTCGGCACTACGCCGCACTGGGTCATCCACCCTTCGGACTCCTGGCCTATTACCTAGGATCACATCGTAGATAGGATCCTCCATACACTTTGCAGTGATCTCTCCCACAAAACAGGGACAGTCTAGCCTTATCCTGGCCTCTGGCAACCTCATTTTCGAACCGTCTGCGTAGATTACTGTCCCACTACTCCCCGTAAAATCTTTCTCATTCACGAGACTTTTCTTTACCAATATCGTATCTGCACCGGAGTCTGTAAGCACGAACGCTAGTTTGCCGTTTACTTTTCCGTCTACGACTGGCACATTGCTAACTGCAGACATGTCCCTCACTGTGCTTACGATCTCTGGTTTCTCTTCTGATCTCACTGCGCATGCACTATTCTCCAGGGGTCGATTCCTACACTCATTAGCTTTGTGCCCCCTTTTTTGGCATAGCTGGCAGGTCACTGACAATTCCTGTTGACTCGTGCTTGTGCGGCAATTCCTACTAGCTATATGCCCGAGTCTGTTGCACCAGAAACATCGCTGCTCTTTCCTTGTTCTACTTGTTGGGGCCTCCGTAGTGCACTCTCCTTCCTCGGGGTTATCGCTGTCTCCTTTTTCTAAATTCCTTAACCCCTGAGCCTCCGAAAACTGGTCTGCCTGTTTAGCCATATCCTCTACCGTGTGCAGCTTTTTTCTCCTCCAAAAATACAGCTAACTTGCTGCTACACCGGCTCAGGAACTGCTCAGCCACTATTCGGTCACGGACTCCTTCATAAGTTTTTTTGGTCTCCGACAGCTCAATCCACCGATCAAAATAGTTGGCTAGCCTGCACATAAACTGTTTCTCGGTTTCAGAATCTTATGGCTTACATATTCGGAATTTCTCGCGAAACCCTTCTGCTGTCAGTCGGAACCTTTCTAATAAAGTTTTCTTGACCAGATCGTAGTCAAGTGATTCTTGGGCTGGCATGCGACGGAACACACTGAGCGCCTCCCTGACTAGACACAGGCTCAAAGCGTTCGCCCACTCACTCTTTCTCCCAGCTTTGCCCAATGGCAATCCTTTCGAATCGATGCAAGTATGCATCGAGGTCGTCCCTTGCTCATCGAAGGGTGCCATGAGCTTACGTGGGCATATAGGCTTTCGTCTGGGAGAAGGTGAATTGGCGGACGCCGTCTTTGTAGAGCTAGCCTCATTGGCCTGCGCCAACCGTAACTTCAACACGAGAATTTCTTTTTGTCGATCCCGTTGTTCGAGCATACGCTGATGCTGTTCCCTAGCACGCTCGTGCTCTCTTGTTCTAGCTGTGCATTCTTAAAAAATTCGATCGTATCCTCCTTGCTCATCTCTAAATCTTTGGCCACGGCCGCCAGCTTCTCCCAATCCATCCTTGCAACCCCCCGACGATAAGTGACTGGGCCGAAAGATGAAAAAATCCTGGCACAGGCTCGCCACTTATTTGTCACGTATTATCTCGGGAGCGCTTGCAAATGGGACGTAACTGAGAATGTCGGGAGACGGACGTGGCACAGCAAACAATTTTTTTCTTAAAGACTGCCAAACCTCAAACAAAAATTCACACAAAAAAATACATACAAGTATACTGAGCTGTATACAGCACTACTTCAAAGATCGAATTCGTACAGCGAATTCTTAAGCTAAACTCTCCCTACTTTAGGTAAACTCAGTTCCTAAATGACATATATGTCTGGCCACACTGGCATCTCGGTTGCGTCCGAAATGGAACGTCCTTACTTGTGCGACGGTCGACGCGGCGTCTCGGTCGATCTCTCGTCGTCCGTGTTGAGTCGCGCTCGCCATCGATGCCCTCTCCTTTCATGCGGTCACCGTTGCTCAGCAGCAACTCGACGATCCGCTTCTTGCTGGTTTCCCGGTCGTCGTCGTGGCCAACGCGGAAGCGGACGGGTTAGGCCTAGCTGCCACCTCGGCCCCTTGTTCCAAGTACATTGTGGCACGTTTGACGACGCGACACTCCGGGGACTGTCATGTGGGCACAAGCCGTTCTGCGAGTGAAGGTGGAGCGTTGCGAGTGCTCCGGAATCCGCTGTGACGAGGATGCTTCAAGTCCGCAGTAGCTTCTCCCGGTCATCGCCGAGGTCGACCCAGACTCGTGATGCAGCACCTCCGACCCGGCACCCGACGCTGTCTTCACCCGTGAAACGTTGGCTCCTTCGACCTGCCTCGAACGGTGTCCCACGTATTAATAGATAGATAGATAGATAGATAGATAGATAGATAGATAGATAGATAGATAGATAGATACGCTCAAAGTCACCGAAGTTCGCTAAGAAATGCTTCGCATTTAAAAACACTTCAATAGATCCCAAATCGTGATGAACACCGGGTGCGCAAGTCTCCAGCTTCGCTAGCTAATTATCTGTACGTAGCGGTTGGGCGGTGATTTTTTCAAGCGAAGCTTGTATTGACTGACCTGCGTAGCTGGTGGTGTTGCGGAAAAACCCTACGGACCCACAGCTGGCGTGCGCGTGCGCCAAAGGAGTCACAAAGAAAACAAATTTTCCTTCCGGGGGTGGGGTTTGAACCCGCGTGCCCGCGGTCCAATGCGAGGGCTCTGAACACTAGGCCACACGCCCATGCTTGCATAATGTGAACTGCACTGAAGTATATGAATAGGATGCAAAAAAAAAAAAAAACAATACGGAAACAGTACACTTGCTGTAGGTGGTTGATTGTAATAAAATATTGCGTGTTAAAAGCGATCTGCTGGACAGCGCGTAAGGTCGATATCAACAATTGCACACTTCGGGAAAATTGCGACTTCGTGGGACTATCTGGGTGGCGCGGAGTCTCCCCTGCGTGTTCTATGGACCAGAATAATCTTAATTCATCGTCATCATCATAATCATCATCACCATCATCATCATCATTGAGAAAATTCAAGTTCTAAATCGCGTTTCCATGATCGCGTGATGGTGCTTTAGTTTTGCCTTTCAAGAGACTAGCGAACGCTGTAAAAAACATGAAAGACACCATGAAAATTCCGCCTGAAATCAGTGGTCTGATAATGGCCAGTACCTATAAGCAAAGAACTCTCTGAGCTATTAGCGAAAGCAAACCTTGAACTACTTTCACAAAAAGAATAGTGTCAAAGCTTAAATTCATTCATCTTTTGTACCATGACCATTTCAAAATTTTAATGTCACGTTATTTAAGTCATCCTTTCCTACACTCACCATGAACTAACCACAGTAAAACAATCAGACAACCTTCAAGCCGCGTTAACACACACAATTATTCACTTTTTCTGTCAGCAATCTCTCGTTGGAACAAATTACCTGATAGTGTTGTGAATTGTACTACCGTAGAATCATTTGTTGCTAATGTGCAAGCCAGTCATTTATGTTCATGATTGTAATTTTTCTTTTGAAATTTTTATTTCTGTAGCCATTCTTGTAAGGGCCGATGGAGCCTGCAGTATCTTCAAATAAAAAATGATAGAGAGAAAGAAAGGAAGAAAAAAAAGAAAAGCGCGTGTCAGGCATGCCAACGCCAAGCTTCGCTTGCCCCAATTTCGGAAGGGCTCCTGAATTTTTTTATGAGCGAAGTTGTTCTAGCTCGGCGTAAAATGTAGTTACTAAAATTATCATCGTGATGAACTGGCACGCGCTCTCTTCGTTCTCTTCTACCTCTTCTGATTCACTACCAGAACACGTGCGCCGATTTGTGCGGCGTATAGAAAAGGGGAAGCACAAAGCGGAGGAAATATATGAGGGTGAGGAGGAGGGCGAAAAAAAGAAAGAGAGAAACAAAGAGGAAGGCAGCAAAAAGAAAGTTGTAAAGAAAGAGAAAATTTTAGCGAAAAATATTCCTCATGAGGCGGCGCGATTCAAACCCACGATCCGAGCGTCTCAACCACTCCAGTATCCAGGCACTCTGATAGAATATAGCATAGCCTTGTATAGTACCTTATAGCAAGGGAGTAGAAAAGTGAAGTGTAGGTGAGGAGGGGTAATGAGGAGTGGGGGAAAGTAAACCATAGCATAGAAAGAAAGAGAAATGGAGAAATAGGTAGAAAGAAAAGCAGAGAGAGAATCAAAGAAAGAGGAAGAAAGAATTACACCAAGAGAAAAAAATGAAAACGAAAGAGTAAGCAAGCGAGAAATTGAGAGAGAGAGGGAGACAAAGACAGGAATGAAAGAAATAGAAAGAATATGAGAGAGAGAGAGAGAGAAAGAAAGAGAGACAGAAAAAAAAAACAGACAAAACAGACAGAACAGCGAAAAAAAGAAAGGGAAAAAAGAAAGAGAAAACTAAAGAGAAACAAAAAAGGCACCACCCAAATTTATAAAGAAATATAGAAATACGTTGCCCATCGAGCAGTGACCGGATCATGCTTAGCTGTGCGAACCTTTGCACGATTTACTGCGAACTTCCCACATTTTTTTTTATTCTCGTGCCCCCTACCCCCATCGTAAGATGGAGAACCAGATATAGTCTGATTTACTTCCCTGCTTTCTACCTTGCTGTTTTCTGCCTGCTTCAGCTTCCTGCCAGTCACTTCTTTTTTGCCCCGCGGCGATATAGTTTGAGATTTACCGCAAATGAAATCAGCAATTTCACAGCTTTGTGCCTTGAACTTTCGTCGCTCCGTCGAAATATGGCCGGCGCCGTAACCGGACCTGCGGGCTTACGCCGTCGTTGCACCACCAGTCCGATTGAGCCTTGCAGGCTAAGACCTAAGGTCTCCATATAATATTTGGGCATACTCTATGATATTAATATAGAAAGGTGCCCAATCCCTAGTGAAAAAAATCGTATGTACGGAAGATACGGATCCGTACATACGGAATTATGGTATTACGGATCCGCATGATACGGATCCGCATAATCCATATCGGCATAATCCATATATATGGATTATACGGATCCGTATCCTCCGTATATACGGTTTCCATTTATACGGAAATATGGTATTATGGATGCCATAATACCATAGTGATTTTGGTTTAGCGAGTACATACAATGCAGACAAGGTCTTCCATTAAGTCAGAACTTGTTGGAGGACAGCTTAATCGAGAGATCAAAATAAACTGAGTAATATTTATGCTGCACATGTACGCGCAGAATAAGCCTAAACGATGTGCACTGTCAGATGACAACACCCTAGCATGCACCATGCAAAATAACTACAAAGAATACGCACTGTCAGACAAGACGACACCCTGACACACACTACCGCACACACACTTGTTCATGTCTGCCACCACTGGTTATGCTCCATGTCTCGAGAATGTAGAAACAGTGGCAGTTCTCACACGCAGAGTAAGCATAAACAATGCGCACTGTCAGGCGACACGACACCCGGGCACATACCAATCAGAATAAGCATAATCGATGCACACTGTCAGATGACACGACACCCCGGCACACGCCAAAACACATTCACTTGTTCACACCTGCTGCCATTGACCATGCCAGATATGACGGGAATGTAGAAACAGCAGCAGATCTCACGCGGCACTGCAAATCACGCGGCACTGCACGGGTATATCAGTAAAGAATCGCAGCAGCAAGGAAACGTCGCAAGCGCAATTGCTTACACGCGGCAGCGTGCGATACACTGGCAGCAGCGCCTTAAGCCACGAAAGACAAGCCCAACGTAGCTGGCGGCGCACCGCGGTGGAATGTAACGTAATACCATGGTGGGTGAGAGGGAAAGACGACGGTCGCCGAGGGAGCGTTTGACGGGCACAGAAAGTAGAGGAGGGGAGGAGGCCCCGAGCTCCCTCTTAGGTGACAAGAGGGAAAAGCCCCCCCCCCCCCCCGTGCACTCGCCTGTGGTCATGAGTTCAGGTAGAACACCATGCTTTCCATATACTACTTATTGCCACGTGGATTTTTCCGCATAGCGCATACGGATTCCGTTTGTTCTTTCCGTATCCCATGGGGTTTCCGCATGTTCCGTATCATACTTTCCGTATATTCCGCATCGCCGTATGAGTCTATCCGTATAACAGATACGGCATCCGCATGTTCCTTAAGGCTACATCCGTACGCCCATACGGAATTCCTTATGTACCATATGATACTTCCGTATGCTCCCTTACAATTTCCGTAAACATCCGTGTACGTCCGTACAAAATCCATATATTTTATACGGAAAATATGCGGAACCCGTACGTTTTCCGTATGACGGCATGCGGATTTTTTCAGTAGGGATGTGTCTATGTTATCTTCTAGTTAAAGGCATCGTAAAAAACTGTAGATCCTAGCTAAGCTTTCCGTCTGTTATCGCCGACTTTTCCGGACGTGTGTTGTGTTAATGGTAAATGAAAAACACATTGCTGGAAAACGGCACTTTCATACCCTACGACCGCTTTCTACTCATGTTTCAGTTTATGATGAACACAACGATGAACACAACAATGCAAATATGGACGTATATGACCACTAAAAACACAAGCATTGGTTGCTTTGTGGATTCGGTGGATTATGCGACGGAAACAGAAGTGTTCTTCAACAGATCTTATAGAGTAAACACAACATGGTAAGGTCAACTCGCCAAATGACGAAGTTACTTCGTTTTAATTTACTTGCCTTTCTCCACCGAATAGGAGCGAGTTTCCCAAGAAAGGAATGTTTCAACCAGGCGACATGAGTTTGATGTTGGTTGGCCCTAGAGGTAAGTGCTGGATAACGACAACTTTCACTGTTCGGTGGATTTTAAATGCAAAACATTTAGAAAACAACAGACCTTTTGACCATTTCTATCTATCTATCTATCTATCTATCTATATCTATCTATCTATCTATCTATCTATCTATCTATCTATCTATCTATCTATCTATCTATCTATCTATCTATCTATCTATCTATCTATCTATCTATCTATCTATCTATCTATCTATCTATCTATCTATCTATCTATCTATCTTATTTCGTACAGTAAAAACTTGCTAGATCGATTTTACGCGACCAGAAAAAAAGGTCTCAATTAACCGAATACCGAACTATCGAAAGTATAAAGAACACAATCAAGAAATTCCGCTTTGATCAATGGACTTTCATTGTCTTGATGAATAGGTAAATCCAGTACAAATGTTGCAGAAAAAAAAAACAGTTCGAATTAACTGTAAGTTCAAATTAACCGAATTCGAATTAACGAGCTTTTAGTGTATTTTTATCGATACTCTAACTTCGAAATTTTGAATACAAACAAATAACGTTACGAACCGTTACGGAACTTTTTTTTTTCGTTCCGGAACAGAAACGG
>JALIZH010017850.1:0-69724 GCA_030522465.1 Rhipicephalus appendiculatus
AAACAATTTTTTAGAAGCGTATATATATTTTTCCTATTTTGTTCTACGGCAACCGAAGCCAGACTCTTCATAATCTACGTATATATATATATATATATATATATATATTGTCAGGTGGTCGTGTCGTGGACGGACACAGCAGTAGGCTTCTTGAAAATGAAACTCTTTAATTGGCCGAACTTGTGGCCGCGAAACGGAAACCCAAATTATAGGAAGCAACGCACGCTGTACACTGATATCGGCTCACAGGGCGTCGGTCGTCGATAATCTGATCATCATTGGAACGCGCCGGCTTTTACACATAACGCGTCGAACATTCTAGCCTTATCGCTGGTAGTCGCGCAAGCTCTGGAAGAAGCTCGAGTGTTCGCGTCTTGCGCGCAATCTTAACAGAATGATCGACAATAATCGAGAAGCTTCTCGAACAATGAGGCGCGGTTTGCGCTGAGCATTCCTGACAGTCCTTCTGGGCGAAAACCGCATACAGCAAAAGTGAAAACAAGAAACCCGCGTGGCTGTATATATATATATATATATATATATATATATATATATATATATATATATATATATATATATATATATATATATATATATATATATTCAGCAGGAAAGTTCAGTGGGTTCGGTCTGTGTAAGAAAAAAACGGGTGCACGTACGAGAAAGCAATACTTTTATGCCTTACGTTTCGGCCGTGGCACGGCCTTCGTCAGAGAATGACGAAGGCCGTGCCACGGCCGAAACGTAAGGCATAAAAAGTGTGCTTTCTCGTACGTGCAGCCGTTTTTTTCTATATATATATATATATATATATATATATATATATATATATATATATATATATATATGTGTGTGTGTGTGTGTGTGTGTGTGTGTGTGTGTGTGTGTGTGTGTGTGTGTGTGTGTGTGTGTGTGTGTGTGACGTTAAAGAACAGAGATACGTCGTGGTTCAGATGCCATCCATTTATTCTAATGCACGCGCAGTTCTTCGTTGGCTTCTCCTACCATCGCCTTGTTCATACGTTACACTCTTCCCCCCTCCCATCGAGAAAGTCTCAGTTCAGAAGGTACAAAATAACGTCGCAGTTTGCTAACATGAACAATGTCCGAGTTTCTACCTAAGGGCAACACGGAACGGTTGATCTCATAGTTCACTGGTGAGACTTTGCGTAGAATCCTGTAGGGACCTTCCATGACGGAACTCAGTTTGCCGTTGTCGGGATGCCATGGTGTCTCGTAAAGGACGAAGTCACCCACTTGGAACTCAGTCGGAAGAAATTTCTTATCATAGATTACTTTGTTCTTATTGTGGTAGGCGATAGAATTATTAACATTAGCTTTCCGCGCTTCTTCCACCGTTTGTTCTCGTTGTTTCAGTACAGTTGGATAAGATGGAATTCCATACATCAGTAAGGACGGTGCGTAGCCGGTAACTTCGTGAGGCGTTCTGTTGTATTCGTCTATTACCTCCGACAGCAGCTTAGTCCAACATTTCTGTGGCTCGTCATTGATCTTGCACTTAAATCTGGTTCCGATGGTCTGGTCTGTCCGCTCGTTCATACCGTTGCATTGCAGATGATGAGATGAGGTGAAGGGTTGGTGTATTCGGTTATGTTTTAGAAACTGTTTAAATTTTCCTGCAGTGAATCCTGGTTCACGATCTGAAAGGAACTTCCGTGGTTTTCAGGCAGCAAAAATGGTTTTTAAGCAAGAGATGCAGGCGTCGCTGTTCTCACTTTTATGGGCGAACGCCCATACGTAGCGAGTAGCATGGTCAATAACCAGGTGGATAAACCTTTTTGATGAGCCATATCCGCAAAATCCTCCAGTGGTGTTCATCTCAAAAAAGTCAAAAGGCTCTTCAGCAGAAGGCAGGGATTCAAGTGTCCCATACTCCTTTGTTTTCGTTTTCTTACATCTCTGGCATATATCACAATGCCGAATGTAGGCGGCAACATCGGTTACCATATCCGGCCAATAATATTGCGGCGACAAGAGTGATAGTGTCTTCTTCACTCCGACATGCCCAAAATGTTGATGTGTTTTCTTAAGAATGGTTGGGCATAGTTCATGGGGCACATAGATCTTCCTTAGTCTTTTTCTTTTGACGTTGACTACGCTGTTTTTCAATGAATACGTTCCTTTTGGGCACTCATTGCTGCATCGTTGAAGTTCATCGTGGGACAGAAGTTGAACTATTGGGGCTCTGGAGAGCGCATCTGCTTCGACGTTGCTTATGCCCTTTTGATGTTTGATGTTTACTTCATACATCGATAGTTTCAACGACCACCGGAAGAGACGACCTTGAGGATTCTTAATGTTCTTCAGCCACTGTAGTGCGGAGTGATCCGTTACAACAGTGAATGGCTTTCCATGAAGGTAGCAATGCCATTTATCAGTAGCATCTATAATGGCGAGACATTCTCTTTCTGTAATAGCATAATCTGACCTCGTGCTTAAGTAGTTTGCGGGAGTAATAGGCAACGGGATATTCCTTGCCTTTGTCTTGAGGTTGCTTCAGCACTGCACCAATGCTTTCGCCAGATGCGTCACAGTACACAGTACATGGTCTCGAAGTGTCGTATATGCGAAGCACCGGTTCTTCAGTTATGCGCTCCTTCAGTTCCCGAAAAGCTTACTCGCATTGATCTGTCCACGTCCACTTGCTTCCTTTGTGGAGTAGCTTCGTTAGTGGGAGAACGATGTCGATGAAATGAGGGATGTACTGACGGTAAGTGTTTACAGTTTCCAGCAAACGCTGGAGGTCTTTCTCTCGTTTAGGTGTCGGAAATTTGAGTATTGCAGCCACGTTACTTTGCTTAGGTGTCACTATTCCTTGTGAAATTTTGTGGGCCAAGTATTCAATGCTGGATGTTGCAAATTGGCACTTTTTCCGTTTCAGTTTTACGTTCTCGTCTTTAAGAGCTTTCAACAGTGCCTCGAGGTGTCGTATATGATCGTCAAATGTCTCTGAGTAAACGACCACATCGTCAAAGTAATTGCTAACATTAGTGAGCTGATGTTTGGCTATTTTTGATTGCATTGCTCTTTCAAATGTAGCCGGAGCATTCTTTAACCCGAACGGCATTACCAACCACTCATAATGGCCATTAGTTGTGACAAACGCAGTTTTTTGAACGTCGTCGGGATGCATTCGGACATGCCAGTGTCCCGACGTTGCATCTAGCGTAGTGAAAAAGTTCGCTTTTCCCAAGTAGTCGAGAATGTCATCTATACGTGGAATTGGTTGATAGCCGGGTACCGTTATGGCATTGAGCTTGTGGTAGTCGATACATAGACGAGTACGTCCTTCGCCTTTCTTTTCCGCTAAGATGACCGGTGCGGCATAGGGCAACAACGAAGGCCTCACAACACCTTGCTTAATGAGGGCGTCAACTTGTTTGTTAATTTCCGCCTTGTTGGCCTGTGAACATCTGTATGGTGCTCGATGAATAGGGACAGCATTGGTAAGTGCAATCCTATGTTGCTCAGTAGTGATGCATCCAATATCTGTCTGGGATTTCGAGAAGATCTCGTCCTACTTAGTTAAAAGAGAGTCGAGCACTGCTGATTCATGTTCTGGGAAGTTTTCTGAATTCAGGGTTCTCATCAGCTGTGCTTTAGTGGTTTCTGTTTTTCATTGTCATTCGACAGGTTCAAATATTCACGTCCTGTGTTACTGACTGGCTTTCCAAATTTACAGAAAGATTGAAGTACGAAGTGCTGTCTAGGCCAAGAATTAATTGTGTTCTCATGCCTCGCAGAACGTGTACATAAACTTTCTTTGTGACATTCCCAATTTTCAATTGAATGTTTACGCGACCCATAGTTCGAATGCTTGAAGTAACTTGCTGCACCAAGATGCTGGAGTCTCTCATCAACTGAAGATTGAGCTGTTTGTACACATCTTCACTGATGCAAGTAATTGTTGCTCCTGTATCAAGAATTGCAGTTACTGGCATTCCGTTGATGAAAGCATCGAACTGGATTAATGAAACTCTGGGTCGCTCTCCTCGTTTCCCGGTCTACTCTCAATAGCGGACACGTTGCCGCGGCGCGGACATTCGTTGTGCCAATGAAACTGTCGTGGGAAACCAGCACCTGAGCAATATCTACATTCATTTTGGGGGACACGCGGTCGAGAAGTCAATGTTGGCTGCTGCGGTCAGCCGAAGAGACGTGGAGCTCTTGATGTAGTACTCGGAGTACGAGTAACGGAAATTCCACTCACCCGTCTTAAAGATGTCTCGACCCGTTGGGCAGCGGCGAGCCACTCTGATGACGACTTGAAAGACAGTCCTGCGAGGGCCAGTTCCACATCAGGAGGAACACCGTCATTCAGTCCAGAAATGATGTGGCACAATTTAAGGTCGGCCAAGGAGCCCAGTCGTTTTTTCTCGTCGTAGTAATCCTTGATGGCCTGCCCCCCTTTTAGCCGGTAGTGGATGAAGAGACGAAAAGCATCTCCGCCAGTCGTAGCAAAGCGATTTCGCATGTCGCGCTTTATGTATTCCCATGTCTCGTCGTTGCCGAAAATCTCTGTCAGGTACCACTTGAACACTTCCCCTTCGATGTATTCGCTGAAGTGACTGACCCGATCGCGGTGTGTCCATGATGCCTCGGTCACCTTCGTGTCGAAAAGGAGTAGCCACTTGTCGACGGGGACGTCTTCTGGCGTTCCCTTGTACATCGGTATGTTGAGCGGAGACCTTGGCCTAGCCATGGTAGGTTGATGAGGTCGATCCTGTCGACTTGTGTGACGTTAAAGAACAGAGATACGTCGTAGTTCATATGCCATCCCTTCATTCTAATGCACGCGCACTTCTTCTTCGTCGGCTTCTCCTACCATCGCCTTGTTCATGCGTTATATATATATATATATATATATATATATATATATATATATATATATATATATATATATATATATATATATATATATATATAGAGAGAGAGAGAGAGAATATGCTCCCGCACTCAGGCTTTCCGCAAAAACAGCACAGGTATACGAGAAGTACTCCTCCATCGAGAATACCCGCCAGCTATCATTGATTACGCGATCAAAAAAGCGGATAATCTGGACCGCCAGACTCAACTACACCAGCAAAAAGATGCCGACCAGCAGCGCAAGAAAAATCTCGTATTAACTTTCACAAGCGACCCACCGAACATAAATAAGGTATAAAAAAAGCCGGCAGATCCCACGCACCGAGGGAATCAATGTAATGCGAAGCAGCCAGGAAGAGCAAGTCATGCTTTACATAATTTTCATGTCATGTTTTACATGTTAGGACCTGCCATTTATGTTCGGTTACAGTCACGTCATAGTTGAAATCAAGAAGAAGAAATGGATATGGGCTGGGCACGTAGCACGTCGGCAGGATAACCGCTGGTCATTAAGGGTAACTGACTGTATTCCAAGAGATGGCAAACACGTGAGGGGGGAGACAGAAAATTAGGTGGGTAGATGAGATTAAGAAGTTTGCAGGTATAACGTGGCAGCACAAAGCACAGGACCGGGTTGATTGGCGAAACATGGGAGAGGCCTTTGTCCTGCAGTGGGCGTAGACAGGTTGATGATGATGATGATGATGGGCGTAGACAGGCTGATGACGATGATGATGATGACAGTCACGTCACGCAATACCTATTTTGGTGTACATCAAGCTAGCGAACTGGACGCAAGCGCACCATGAGCGTGGCATGTAAATGGCGTTGTAGATGACATGCATGCCAAGATGTTCATGTTACCACCTGCCACTTATGTCCGTTATACAGTCATGTCACTCAATACCACATTTGTTGTATATCCCTTTACGGCCTGACCCGCACAAATGTGTGGGTCAATAAAGACGCTCACGAAACGGCACCTGTTTCAGTTTGGGTTTCATAGCTCTGTGCCGCTGAAGTCAATGTTTACGGGAATATATCTGTTTCAGTAGTTCAATAATTTCGGCACCAGAGGGCGAGTAATCTTCCGCCAAAAATGCCGTCTGAGCACGTGCGCCGACAGCAGCTACCTCAGACGTGTAAATAAACGCTCCTTCTTGTTGTACATTCTTTTTTCGGGAGTGTAGGCTTAGGAAAGGAATAATCAGACTTCGAAAAACATGCTGCGCTAAAAAAATTACGCGTTCCTACCACACACGCTGTGTACTCAGGCGTGAAGAAGTCACCCGCACGTTTGTGCGGGCTGGGCTTTAGTCCTCGTCAAGTGCACGGCAGGGGGGCGCAGGTTGGCTCGTCCGCGCGCGGTTGCGCCTGCGCATTCTGTTTTTTATTGCGAATAAATTTCTTGGCGTCTTATTGGCACTTTTTTGGTTGGTGTTTATTGATGTGTTCTTATATCTGAAGTTAGCGACGGGAAGTGATGAGCGTGAATTGTGATCACCATTGACGCAGAAAATATTTATTTTGTGAATGTGTTGTGACAACAGGCATTATATTTCAAAGAATTACATTTTACATTGCCTATGATATAGAGTTTCAGTATCGCCAGTGAAATTCTAAGGATAATAAATAACATTGAGGGGTGAAATTGCTGAAATTATCTAACTTAGGGAACACGCTTCTGTGTGCGCTGAATTTTCTTTTTCCACATGCCGAGATTTTCAAACCAGAGAATGAAGAAGACATAGAAGAGATATTGAGCCTCCTGATGTCTTGAGTCAGAATTGGGTAGGGACCACGTTGACGAATTGACAGAGATTCATATTCGTCGTTCGAGCCAACTTAGTGATGAAAACTGTAGTATGGAAGACGAGTTTTGGAGCAGTCGCCTCCGTAATAACTGGGCCAGGTGACCACTCACCCTATCCTGTCAGTTTCAGTGAAATTGATGTCTTTTCGAAGAACACATTCGGCTGCAAAGCATCACCTGCTTGGAAGTGGTGAGACAGCCGACGTTCTTGTTGTTCTCAAGACTCCTTTGCCAAATTTCTCACACTAATTTAATGCAACGATCTTTGAAGTTACGGCTGAAAAAACGGCAGTGTGCCCGAGTTGTAGATATGAAGCAACTTTGCAAGTGGCTGTGCAAAAGATCAAGCAGCTTTAGGTATGGACCTGATCATGGGCTGCATCCGATCTCTCGAGGAACTTTGGTCGTCACCAGGGCGCCCAAGAATTGAAAGCGGAAAAGAAAAATGTGTCACAAGATCAATCCTTAGACAACTTTACTGAGTGTAAAAGGCGCCCGGCATAACCAAGCGATTAGACTCAGCTATACGTACCACTGGCGATCAGTATACAGCTTGACATCTCCACATCACTGCAGGCTGTCAAGTGTAGCTTCTTGCTCAAAGACTGGTTGTATGAAGTGCAACTTATACCTGTGCCTCACAAGTGACACACAATACTTTAAAATGTTACATTCGCAGCGCTGACCACGCATTTTTTGCTTTGTCTTAGCCGTTATGAGTGTATTCCTCGCTGCGGTGAATCACATGAATAAAGCCCAGCCCGCACATATGTGCGGGTCTGTTTTCTGGGGCAAAAAACTCCAATTCTTACAATTTAACCTTTGAAAACCTAATTACAATAGAGCAAACGTCAATAATTTTTGAGCAAGTTAGCAATTTCTCCATTATATTTTTCTCGGGCAGGAAAGGGATATAAAGCTCACGAAACGGCCTGCGAGCGCACCATGAGAGTGAAATGCAAGTCATGTCACTCATGACATGTCATGACTTCCATATTACCACTTGTCATTTATGTTCGTCATACAGTTATGTCACTGAATACCAAATTTGGTGTCTCAGCCTAACGAAACCGCCGCGAGCACACCATGAGCGTGGCATCCAAGTTGTGTCGCACATGACAAGTCATGATTTCCATATTACCACTTGTCATTTATGTTCGTCATACAGTCCCGTCACTCAATACCAAGTTTGGTGTATATGAAACGAACGAAACTGCCGCGAGCGCGTCATGAGCGTGGCATGCAAGTCATGTCGCACATGACATGTCATGATTTCCATATTACCACTGGTCATTTATGTTCGTCACAGAGTCACGTCACACAATACCAGATTTGGTGTATATCAAGAGAACGAAACGGCCGCGAGCGCGCCATGAGCGTGGCCTGTAAATCATGTTGTTCATGATATGCACGTCATTAGACAGTTATAGTATAGCGTTAGCGTGATAGCGGGCGTTACGGGAATAGCGTTACCGTACCGTTACCGTACCCTGTGGAAAGTGAGTTATAGTTTAGCGGGATAGCATTTACGTACCCAAGCTGGCACGGTGGCGTCACCTAGCGAAGGGTGAATGCATTAAAAGAGTGAAAAGAAAAAAAAACTGTGAATAGACCTTTTTCAAGCACACGAGCGCCCCCCAACGGGCGCGCAAGCGCTCATGGGAAAAGTGTGTACGCCGCAGCAGCCGCCGCGACGAGCGCGCGGGCCTCACGCTTTAGCTTCCTGCTTGCGCCGTGCCAATGCGCTTCTCAGATAAAGTGTATTTGGCAAGGTGCAACTAATTGCAGCCTAATTCAAACAGGAACAGCTGCGACGGCTTCTCTTCTCTGCGATTTCCATCTGTCCCACTGTTGCATCAGCTGAGCGGCTCAGAAGCGTCACCTTTTATTATTATTATTATTTGGCACCAGTACGCCTTACGGCATAAATGAAATTGAAAAAGATATAAGTCGGTTACCTATGAAGTGCAGAGCGGTCTATAATTCGCGCATGCGTTTGGAACCAACGTCCATCGAGCTGTAAAATGTGGGGCTCTGATATTTAAAGAGTATACGCTTGAATGTATAGCCGTCGTTTAGTAAAATGAGATCAATTCACTGTAGACAAGGACAAGCGCCAGCAACATTCGTTGGCACCATAACCACAACTTGGAATAAAACTTAGACCGCAGAAAGAAAGAAGCAGGGCAAGGAAAGAAATAGACCCACACAAGCGCTCACTCACGACAGAGAGTTTATTGCACGTGTGAAAAAAACATGAATATAGAGGTGCATCGCGCATGTCACAGAGACACAAAAAATGAAACAACCAAGGAGCGTGTCAACAGTCGATTAATACAGTTGAATTACTGGTATTACAACGATAGAGAAGGTTGATTTATGCAAAGTGCTGCGTTCTTCATGATGTGATAGGTCGCCGAAACTGCTCGTGTGGTCTGATTAGGATGACGATTCAAAATTACTGTTCTTTCGAAGACTGTATTAGATTAACATAACTGGCAATGCGACGCGAGATAAAAAAAACGGCTCGAATCAATGAATTTCGATGCGCTTTGAGGCACGTGTTAATACATTGACCAGTACGCCTGGCCGATGTACACGTGAGCACATGAAACAGGAATACGGTTAACAACTCCTACACAAAAATTGAAAAAAAAAGAAACAATTTGGAAGCATCTGGCCGCATTTTCTTTGCCCACTGCAGACCCCCTGCGACCTTTTGTGCACTAGAGAGCAAGTGCGACTAAGTGTATTTGTTACGCAAAACACAACCCTGTCCCCATATCGCTTCTCTGCATTTTTGAGGCCTTGCGGCTTCTTATGAATACATAAAATAACTGCAATAATTCTAGTTTGTTAATTAATCACGGGTGCAGGATGTCCTTATTTATCTTTCTTTGCAATGCGAATGAGCTTTTGGCAAACCGATGCGATGATACACAGGATACACCGCTTCCTTGAAGCGATCAATTTGCTGCTGGAAAATATACTGCTCCCCTTACGTGCAGAAGTTTTTATCGACTGGCCCGCGCACGTAAGCATGACATCATGTTTCCTCGTTAAACAATATTCGAATGCGCCGACGCGAAATGAAACACCGGTTCCGACGAACACTACCTGCAAACGTGCTTCGCGGTGAAACTTAAAAAAAGCATGTATCATGAAACGGCCAATTGTTAGAGCAAGGCACTGGACAAGTCAATTTTAGACCCATCCCTTCTTAATTAAACACGTATAGAATGTGTTCACTTCTTTGTACAATCAAATAATGAAACAATAATCTGTATACATATCCGTGTTCCACTTCACATAGCTCACGATAGTACGTTTTGACTACATGTATCGGCACTCGATAACTTGAATGCTGCTTAACTGTTCCATCCGACATACATCCACTCGTAAATACCTACGCTGACTGACCAGTTATTCCTTTTACATTTCATCATTTCATGCGTAGAGATACATGCAGGAGCGTTCGGACTTGTGTAGCATTTAGGATTTAATAGCAGTCAGTAAGCGGCGCCGTATTAATTTTGTTTCGTTCTCCCACGGCGCAAAGAGCAGCGAACGACGGCACAGCTGGCCAGCCGGCTCGCTCGGCATACACACTTTTCCCATAGTGCTCCGCGCGCCCACGGGGCGTTCTGGGATTGCTTGAAAAAGGTCTATTCTCGCCTGCATCTCCGCGCGCAGCAATATTAGTACTTTTATTTAGTAATAATAGAACTAAATAAATATGAACCACGGACCTAAAGCGCGAATTCTTATGTTGCAGATTTGTTTACACCGATCTTCTAGTTAGGCCTACGGACGTTCGAAATGGGAAGCGATATGAAAAATTAGGCTAAGTTATCCGTAGTACTCGGTCGTCGAAGCTACCTGAAGGCAAGCGAAGCCATTTTGCACAGTTGTTAGCTATGAAAGAAGTGGATCCGTCCCCCACTAACGCATATTTCAGTTCGAAGCGGGCGTGCAAAACCGCCGCCATGTTTTACGTACACTACGTAGACCACGCAAACACGGTAACGCTAAATCTGCAAAATAGCGTGCGTGCGGTACACGCTACGGGTCTTTTAGCGTACTGCGCATGCGCATTTCGATCCCGCTATTCCGCTAAGCCCGCTATCCCGCTAGGCCCGCTATACTATAACTGTCTATAATTAACGCGATAGCGTTAAAGAGTTCGTTTCGCAGAAATTCCGGCGTCGGTGTCGGCGTCGTTGGTTGTGAGCGAAAAATCATCATCTTGTCCGTGACCGAAAAATCGAGAAAGATGTATATAAAACAAAATAATAAAAATTTCTGGGTCCGAGTGAGGATCGAACCCGGGCCGTCTGCGTGGCAAGCAGGTGTTCTAAAACACAAGCACGCCTCTGCTTGGAAATACAGTGAAAATAACTTCCACTGCTTGGAAAAGCAGTGAAAATAACTGTCATGCTTCGCAAACACAAGCGTCCTTTATATAGGCGTGGCAATATAACATGTTATATGCCAGAAATACTGCGTGGTACAAGCGTACGTTGCCATCGGGCGTCAGAATATGTGACTATCATAAAGATTTCGTAGTTTAAAGCCGACCACTCATTACAAACGGCACATACCTTACTGCGCGTATTCCCTTAACACGACGTAGTGGGTGCATAGCAAGTATGCACTAAGTGGTTGAAGTAGGCAGTCGGGACAGGATATCGCTATCGCGTTCAACTCTTAAAGGTGAAGATTAAGGGTCCCCCAATTTTTTTTGCATGTTACCACCTATCATTTATGTTCGTCAAACAGGCACGTCACTCAATCCCAAATTTGGTGTATATCGAGCTAACGAAACGGCGGCGAGTGCGCCATGGGCGGGGCATGTAATCATACCTTTCATGACAAGTTAGTCATGACTTTCATGATATGACCAGCCATTTATGTTCGTCATACAGTCATGTTATGCCGTTCCAAATGTGGTATAAATGCCATTAACGATCCCACGTCCCGCGTCCCACACCACCACAGCGCATGCACGTCCCCTCCCCCCTCTCTCTCGCCTCTCTTACGCTCACCCCTTTCTCTACTCTAGGAATTCTATACTCTACGGTGCGGTCCCCGCGTCCCACATCCCCGCAGTGCATGCCGTCCTCTCCCCTTTCTCCTCTCCTACGCTCACCTTCTTTCTCTCGCGTAAGGAATCCTCTACTCTACGAAGCGGCTCCCACACCTCCACAGCGCATGCGCGTCCCCTCCGCTCTCCGACTGTTCCCCCAGTTCTCTCCTCTATGAATCCTCTACGGAGCGGCGCGCACGAGAGGTGGTGCGACAGCTGAATACTCCGCTGGGGGGCGCCTCCGTAGTTCCGCGTGATGAAAATGACGGAGCGCGCCTCATTCTCTCTCCTGTGCAGCGCCGCGATGAGCGCCCGGGTCGCGGCCGCGAAACGAGGGCGGCGACGTTTCTCCCGCTCAAGCTAACCATCTCCCCGCTGCTTCGCATCCACACATGGTATCCTTTAGCGGGAGATGGGAACGTTTTTTCCTTTACTCCCCTTCTCTATTCCTTCTCTTAAAGAGGCAACGCATATAATGAATATTGATGGCGGGGCCACATTACCGGCTCCTTCAGATCTTGCAACCCCGCCGACACGTAAAAGCATGCACTGGAAGCCCTCATTCCCCACTCCACCAATTCCTCTTTCTACCAGTTTACACCGTAATCTTCAAGCATGGACATTAACCCCCGTATTCGCAAACCTAACTTAACTTTATACTTGTGACTTAAGTCAACCTTAGCCATAAGTCCGCCCTTCACGCGTTTCAAGAACCTACCTTGTACTTATCGCGGAACTTTCCTCGCACTTAAGTAGGGCTCGGTTAAGGTAGCCTATAACCTACCTTAAGGCTTCCTTGTAGGCAAACAACATGGCGGGGAACGACAACTTTGCGCAGTTCGTTGATTATCCCTATTGCAAAACCCAGCGCCACTGGGTCCCAGCGTCCAGTGCCATGCCTGATTATGGGCCCAGTATCACGCTGGATACTGGGACACTGGGGCGCTGGTACGCTGGGACACTGGTACACTGGGGCGCTGGTACGCTGGGACGCTGGTACACTGGGGCGCTGGCATACTGGCATACTGGGGCGTTGGCATACTGGGATGCTGGCATACTGGGATGCTGGCATACTGGGACGCTAGTTTTTAGCAATGGAAGACGGCTGGCGCCCGCTCTTTTGCGTGACAAATGATAAGAATTGGCGACCAGAAACATTTATTCAAGAAATGCAGACTTGATGGCCACCTCGCAGGAGGCTGTCCCGCTTTCCCCATCTCGACCTGCGAAGAAATGTCCGAGTGCTTTTCTTGTGTAATTAGTCTGCAGTTTAAGTTCGGGAACCTGGGTATAATTTAAAATTATCATAATGCTTTCTGCGGTATCTGAAAAACAAAAGAACACATGACAGAAATGATATTCAGTGCGATCCGTGCATATATGCTTGCTTATATATAACGATTTGAACTGCTATGGTACATGGCTGGCAGTCCGCTTTTTTTTTCACGTGAGAAATGACAAGAATTGCAACTGAGTGCAAATACATTTATTTTGAAAAAGAATCAGGCCTAAGGCGAGGATGGGCACTTGGACCGCTGGCCCAGCCTGGCCATCTCGGCGAAAAGGTCCCTCAGTGCCTTCCTTGCGTTGCCCAGCCTCTTGCCCGCAGCCGCATCACTTGTGCTTTCGGCTATCACGTTTTCCACGGTGTCTGAAAAATATAAGCATGCTATGGTAAAGCACTTGATATTACAAGAAATATTAAAGGAACATATGAATGTGCACACTGACTTACTCATTATAGCCTGAACTTTGGCTGGTGTTGCCTGCTTTTTTGGAACACTGTCGGGTGCCCTCCTATTGGGCTGCCCGGTCAGGCACCTCTCCTTCATTTGAGTCGCGCTCCAGAAAAATCTGGCCATGTCTCTGGCCACCTTCATTTCATGACCAGATTTCAATATAAAATTAAACTTGTTGTCCGGCATGGACATTCCATGTCGAAGGTGCACCTGTAAGCATGGAACATAAAAAAGGGTAATAATCACAACAGTGATAACCTAGCTCTCACTGGCATGCTTATTTCAGCTGCTGAATAGGAAAATTAAAACATTACATGGCTGAAAATCCCAAGCGAACATGCAGCTAGAAGGACAATATTAGGAGCTTGGTTAATTCTCACAACCTTTTAGAATTAAGGGCTTGCATCTAAATACTTGAGCTCTATATATATTATTGTAATATATTGAGTCCATCAAAATAAACGGAAATTAAGCATTTCAAACATATCTCGGTGATGTAACCATGACGAACAGGATCGACACCTGCAGCTGCAATTTAAGCCGTGCACTGCCATAAGTCATTGAGGCGCACTACAGGGGGGCTCCAATTGAAATATTTTATGAACATATTTTCAGAGTTTCACCACTCATTGATGTCATTAATGTTCACCACTCGTGTCACTAATTCCTGTCAACCAACCGAATCATCGCGCGCACCTATTTGTGTCTGGGTTCAAATTTTGTGTGCCTGGTGCCATTGGGCCACCTCCTGTGCCGCCTGCAACAGTCGGCAGCAGCGATTGCTAACACACCGATGATGTCACTCTAGCCCAAATACAACCAAATCTGCTTGTCTGCAAGTGTAGCATGAAGCAGGGCATTATTAGACATTTTTTTTAGCCTGCTCTAATCCGAAAAGACTTCGTTTTCATTTCATAACTTTTTCGGACTGTTTGGTTTTTTGGACTATTTTACGATCCACGCCAGGTCCAAAAAATCAGCCGGCGACTGAAATACACACCCTGAGCACACAAATTGCAATGTGTTGTCACGCACAGCACTGAATGTCCACAAGCTGCAGCATAAAGCTTGTAACTGAGTCTGATCTTAGGCTTAGAAAGCCAATACTGGTTTCATTTCACTCAAAGCCACCGAAAGCCATATCATCCAGCGTACTATCAAAGTTATCCAGCCTTAGTTGGCAGCATCGCTGGGTTGGCGTTGTCGGCCTCCGAGTAACTCTTATGCAGCGTTGCAAGCACCTTGGAGCACATCTTGGGAGTCTCTACGGCATTATGTACTTAGTAGGAACACACAAAGATAATGTCCCATTTAAACGCACGCACACAAGATAAGTGGCAACCAGAAGCTGTGACTATTGCTGCAACTACTGCTGGGTTGCCAAGACTTCTCAAGCATCTTCACAAGCATGGTGGTGATGATGATAATGAACTGATTTCGTTTCTTTGAACTAGTAGATCGTGGGTACTACAATGTTCAATGTAACATTGTGGTAACTATTTCTATTTAGTCAGTCCAGTGGGTTGGGTGATTTGAGAACAAACAAGCGGAACCGCAAAATAGTCCGCGATGATGTCCACCTTTATCACAGATTTAACCTCCACAGCAATCATACTTTAGCAATTAGCCGACATCTGAGACCATGATCACTCCCAGATTAAATTTCTTTTTTACGAATGCTGCCATGCGCAGTTTATTCTCTCGAGAATGGAATATGGGCACACTTGTCACATGAGTGTGCACAACTTTTACAAGTATAAGCAGCACCAGAAAACATTTATGAAAAAAAAAATAATAATAATAAAAAAAAGGCGAGCCTTATACACCGAAATATGCTATAATTTTTAACTGTCCATTTTGAATAACTGATTGTAGTCAAACTTAAAAGGCAATAAAGGGGGGTTACATTTCAGCATAAAGCAACTGTGGACTCAAATTTATGGGTTTTATGGTCTATTTTATAGAAAAACTAAATCCGCAATGATAACACAGAATTCCAATTCTAGAATCCTTCTCTTCATAAGCATGAATGGACAACAAATGCGGCACCATGGTGACAAGGTTTGGGCTTTTTAACGTTATATTGTACAAAAGAATAGCAAATTTCTTGGCATTATAAAAATATTTTTCATTACCCATAGTCACTTAAATATTTCAATATGAATAGCTCTTCAAAAAGTTATCCTATAAAATATTTAGCACTCAGCTTTTATTAGCTTATAACATTATCTGTAATTCTTAAAAAATTAGCCAAGCAGGCAATGTTCACGTCCCTGTGTGCCCCCCCCCCCCCCCATCCCCAGCTAAAAGGAGCTGACTTCCATCAGTCATAATGCCTGCAATTATAAGGCTGTGAGCATTAGCTATTAGATAGTTTAAAGCCACATAAAGAAAACATTCAAATGGAACTTGCATTGCCATCAACCACTTCAAACAAATCCGGTTCTTTAGGCATGGGGGGTCAGGCAACTCCCATCTGAAAAAGTTAGAACAATTTCATTGAGCATCCCACAAGAAAAGACAAGCAGTATAGCAGCATACATGAAATACACAGCAGAGATTTCCCTATTTAAATTATATGTATGAAAGGGGCCTTGAAACTGTTTTGTCAATCTTCTATACACATGCTACCAGCCAGAAGTAAAAGTTTTCAGATCATCAGAAACATGAAGGTCTGGGCAGTGGCGTAGCCAGGGGGTGGCACACCGGGCACGTGACCCCCCCGAAATTTTTTTTTCGCCATTGCATACAGAGCGAAAAATGACCATTTCAATGAGGTGCCCTCCCCGAAATCAAGAAGGTACCCCCCCCCACCCCGAAAAAATTTCTGGCTACGCCCCTGGGTCTCGGCGAGTAGATGCTTCATTGCACAAGTCATTAGCAGCATGAAAACATAGACAAAAAATGAAGTGAGGGGACAGAAACAAGCACCAACATCACACTAAAATGTTTAGGAAAACACATATATCGGTAAACGCACAAGCAAATCTGCACTACTACTAAAAAAAAAAGATCACAACCACAATGCCGAAAGTGGGCCATTATCCTGGAGATATCCGTAAAAAAAAACATAAATAAAAAATAAAGTTCCTTAGAGGAAAGGAAGCTTGCACAGGCATCACCAAGTCAAGCCATCTCAGCTGCTTCAAGTCTCCCTTGTCAGCTGATTACCGCTCTAAAAACAACTACGCATTCATAGTACATGTGGAAAATGAGCGTGCAGTGTGCCGACCAGCAACACCAGACATACGAGTGCACATTGCAAGGGCTCCTGGCGTTATCCCGATATCTCTGGCATAATGGCCGACTTTTGGCATCACAGTCGTGATTTTCTTTTTTTTCAGCATTTACTTGTGTGTCATTACTTGTTAGTGTGTTGTCTCAAGTAAACATTATTTGAAGTCGCCTGTGACTGTCGCCTCAATCATGAAGACTACTTACACAATTACCATGTTCATGCCTGATGGCGACGTTTGTCAGAGAGCTTTAGTTGTTTGCTGCATTTGTGGCATATTGGCCTCGAGGACATAGCATGGCGCCACCTATGTCATGACATCACTCATAGGATGCCAGGGTATGTGGTCTGCTAGAACACGCATTTCCTGCGCTTTTGCCACCATGCGTTTTTGTTGTGGGCGCCGCGCGTGCTCCCCTGTTCTTATGAAGCCCATTTCTTAAAGAAGGGGTATGACCTGATAATCCGAGCAAGCAAACCACGAGTCGGTGCCCCCAGTGGCACCCATGCGTAGCATGCTACAACTGTCACCTAAAGCCGCTGCAGCTGATGCAATAGAGGACAGTCAAAGTGGTGTCGCAGAAGCTAAGAAGTACCAACGAGTGAAATGTGCTCCTGAACAGTAATACACCCCGTGCGGGGCGGTGCAAATGCACAACTGTCAACGAACACGTAGGGAAGATGAGCGGAGTGAATCGCCACACATGATTAGAAGTGCTGGTGGAGTGTGCAAAACAAAGAGGCGATTTTGCCCTCCCGTGCTCATTTTCGTTGCGCTCCGATCAGACTGACGATCATCGCAGTTTCGGTTTACTTTTTGCCTTGGCTTACACGTGTCGACAACGTATTGATGTTAGTGTTCAGCACCTTCGATGACATCGTAAACGTGACAAATATGTTTGTTTCGTAAGGACCTCGCCATGAGAGATATTTGAGACTCAGGTGCTCTTCGTTTTACTCATTTAGCGCTCGTGAGCATACATCAGCTGTTACCGAACATCTTAGCTGTGGCGGCGTACGCGAAACCCTCGTCACGAAAGTGCTTTCAGCAGACCCACGAGTTAGCATTGGCGTCAGTCAGTTCCCATTTTCAGCTTTACTAGCCAAGTGTCATGCATTTCTTTGCATTTGGGGTAATGATGAAACCTTACAGCGGGATCTGTCGCATACGTCTGACACTGAGGTATTGAACAGTACACCAGCAAGCTGAAGCTGCTTGCAGTCCGCCGCGGTGGTGCAGCAGTTACGGTACTCGGCTGCTGACCCGAAGGTCGCGGGTTCAATCCCGGCTGCAGCGGTCGCCTTTTGATGGAGGCGAAATGCTAGAAGCCCATGTACTGTGCACACACCGAGAACTGAATGCCACGCACCGCGATTACACCCAAACGTCGCATTCCACAGCAACTACACAGTAAGGCGAGCAGGAGCATACTATCTGTGACATCAAAACAATCGCAGCGCCGGCCTCTGCAGTGGAGGCCCTCACGGCCAATAAAGAATGGTGGCTTACCGAAGAAAATACAAGGAGGTAGCAACCAGAATTTCAGCCTAGAACTAAATAGTGCACTTGGTCAGGGTTGTGCAATGAGGAGGTTAGTCCTGACAACTAAATCAGTTAACCCAACTTCTCAGCAACGAAGTTCAAGTGTAGTGCTAAGGAGGCTAACAGTTCATCACCTTTAGACTCCTTGATACAAGAAGGTTTGCTTAAATTATGGTACAAATGATCCGATAATGCAGCAGCCTAAGTGCTCACACAAACTTAAATGAAAATCTGTTACAGGGATACTTCAAATTTGCTTGTACAGCCAGAATTGACCAAGCCTTGACTCAGCTAGTACAAAACAAATTAATTTTCTTCTCCCTTTGAATGGGACATGTTAGGTTTCCAATCAAACAGATTCCCCTCAGACAAGTTCATCCACATACCCAAATCAACGTGGTCTGTCCTGCCCAGTGCCAAGGACTCATCTTGAAGATCTGGAAGGAATACATTAGATAAATAGAGGAACAATCATTTATACAAGTGTACTTTAGAAAGAGACAGACTTTGAAAAAATACTTTTTCAAGAGATTTAATTTCTTGTTTAGATTGTTGCACTTAACAATTAACATTCCACTTAAGTGCAGCAAATAAGAAAACGAAATATTTACAAATGAAAATTCTATGTGAATGGGAAGAGGGAACTAAAAAAAATTGTTAATTTGATGAATTTCACAAACTCTTGAGAGGCTGTTCTGCATGCGGGTGTGGTCAGGAACCACAGCTGCCATCTACATGAAGCACTTTTAGCCCTCTACACAGTAATTACAGTGTGTGCAGGTATTTTGAAATCGTGGCTTTGTCTTCATCAAAGTGTCACACATCACCTCCAAGTCAGCTGCCTTCTTGTTTTGCTATTAGTGTTCTCTATGAATGAGAGCTAACAGACATTAACAAGGAACGTAAAGAGCAAGTTATTTGTAGTAAATGTAAAGTAAATGTGAGGAAAGAAAAGTGGACAAAAATACAACTTGCCGCTGGCACGGACCGAACCTGCGACCTTCAAATAACGCGTCCGATGCTTTACCAACTTGTTGCTGCTGTAGCTCAGTTGGTGGAGCATCGGACACGTTATTTGAAGGCATTCGTCCCCTATACTTTCCTTGGCATCATTGTCTTTCAGTTCTCATTATTATTGTGTCTAACAAAGAAAAAATGAACCCTTAAATTGCCACTTCTTTCCTTTATTAGTGTTCTCTGTGATTTACGTTGAACAGCCTGACTTTTATCTTCCAAAGACAGTGATGCAAAGTGTTCCAAGGTGAAAATGCAGACACACATGTACAAGCACAACAATGATCACAGAAATAACGAGCGCTAAAAATGACGAGCACACAAAGAGAAGACCATATACGGGACAGGTGCAACAAACTTAACCGAAGCTGCTAACACGTCATGGCGGCTTTTTGAACAAAAGCATGCAGTTCAACCCAACAGGTCTTGATCAGGAACGATAGTAATTTTGTCAGACAAAAAGATAGCAGTGCTCAAAGATGACTCCAAGCGGTAATGAGATAGCAGAACCGAGGCATGCAATGCGGGGTGCTTACAACCATTCAAATTTCTGAATGTTAAAAAAGTAACGTCAAAAGACCCACATAGCCAATGAAATGAACGCGAAGGGAAAAAAGCGCTATCGCGGAAATGCGCCAACTATGTTTCAGACCACCTTGCTTATGTGCATTACACAGAAACTACGTTGAATCACGACCGAAATTTCGCGCCCTGTACGGTACCAATCGTTCAGTTTCACGGGCGCGCACCCGTTGTCCATGCCCTGGTTTTCATTAACAATATGATTCAATATCAATCAAGTGGAGCCACCGCAAAAAGTTTCGTTGATTCTGTAACAAACCGCAACTTTCATCACCCGCAACCGGTAACGAAAAGCGATAAATGCTGCTTAGGCCTATCCTGCGGTTAGGCATGTTGTCGCAGGAAGTTTGTCCAAGACAACATGAAGATTGAGCGTCAAAATGACTTCACTCAAGCACTGACCCAAGAGCAGCAGGTGGATACGAAGTTTGGGTTCACGACCAGGAGATTAATGGCGACAAAAGCCCGCCAAGCTTTTTGCAAGTCCCCGCACTGGCACCAACGGCAGCAGCTCGCATCATAAAGCCGTAAAGCTTTTAAATTTGCGGACAAGGTAGCAAACGCGATACCTGTAGCAAGTGCAATAACGATGACACTTTTCCTGGTAGCAAACTCAAAGCGCACACGAGGAAGCGATCGCACGTGCCATGTAGAGTGCGCACGGCCAGCAAGCGGAGCCACGCCGGCACCGGTGAAAAAGCTTCTCCAGCGCCTCGGCAACCGCTTTCCTTCCTCAGTTGGCGAACCCGCACAGCGCTGCCGCGTTTTTTGTTCTTTCCTTTCTCCTCCCTCCGCCCCCCTCTTTCGTTCACTCCGCGTCCCCTCATCTGTGGTAACGACCTCGTCAAACCTCCTTGAAAAGCGCACCAGCTACTGCGTTTGTCAAAAAGATTTTCCAGCAGCTGCATTATAATCGGTCTTTCATCCTGGAGGACTGCAGAATAAGCGGTATGCATATACGTGGGGTTCCATGGGAAGGTAAACAGAAGGAGTCTATGGGGGTTCTATGGGAAGGAATTGAAAAAGACCGCATTGTAACCGGTCCTGCACTATAAGCGGTTACGCTATAAGTGGCCTACACTGTATATTACTATGACTCTGAACGCTATATTCCAGCGTTTGTCGACCTCAGGGGAATATGTCAACGATCGCTATACTGATTACGGTGCTCACCTCATCACACCGTAGCATGCAGTTCATTTCGATGAAACTGGCATATGTGCTTTAAAGTGTGTATAGGGATGCGACATCAGATTGTGCGCTAGCCTTATGCGCCAATGAACTCGACATGTTTCATAAGCCCTCGACTTGCCCGAAACTATAAAATTTACACAAAGGCTTTAGTCTACGTCGTAATGCTTTGCTGAAAGCACAAAAATATACTCTCGCTGACTGCTTCGCATGAAATCTATTTCCAAAATGCAAGGGATCCACCGAAATTTTTTCCACTGCTTTACTCACTACTACACCCCTACCCTTTAAAGCACCTGTTCAAGCTGGTAATTAACGGTTGGAATGGTCGATGAGTAAGTGCCGGAGGATAAAGCCACACACACACAAAAAAAGGAGAAAGAAAAAAGGTAGATAATCAATGTGCCCCACCTTCTTTTGCCAGGGTGTTATATAGTGCCTAGAATCTAGTGCTATATATAGCTGGTAATTTGGAAAGGGTCCTGCCTCGTTGTATGCCTGCTGCATACACAGAAAGCACCAGCGACGAGGTTCTTTGAAGACGAGTCTGCCAATTGTGGCTCGTATGACTAATAACTAAATGCATAGAATAGAGAAGACAAAAACAGATCTAATGCCTGCACATCCTTTGATAACGAAAATAAAGGGGGGGGTATGGGCATTGGTGCTCCGACACTGAAACTTTAATGAGTTGCAATTTTAATGTGTACATATATTGCATTTCACTGTTTGCAGATTCTTACTTGATTCTTACGCAGATTCTTATTTGCTTTATTGATGTGCACCTGTCTTTTCCTTTCACTGTTTATTGTATCTTTTGTTCTTGCTGTAACCACTAGAACTGCCCATAAATATTTCTGTCATTGTGCTCAAACATTACTGAGTGAAAAAGAATTGTTGATAACCTGTAAGTGAAACATAGATCTGTATTCGCTGCCAGCATTTGCCGTTCATAAGAAACTAACTTGCCCGCATACCGTATTTACACGAATGTAAGTCGACTCTAATGTAGGTCGGCCCCCCAAAAATCACTCGGCAAAAAAAAGAAAGAGCTTTAGTTTTGGTTTCGATTCTAAGTCGACCCCCCAACATTGGATTGTCAAATTTGAAAAAAAATGGGTCGACCTATATTTGTGTAAATACGGTAGGCCCCAGACTTTTTTTCTTTCGTTTACCATTTATCAGAACAATGTGTGCGAACACTACAAGCTTAACCACTGCCACAAAGCTTGGTTTCGAGACACTTCTCAGAGCGCAGGCACACACGCACGAAGGCAGCACGCCAGCAAGCGGCTGCATCTTCTAAAGGCTGTACTGTAAACTCTTTCTGCCTGGCCGGCTCGCTCATGACACTAGGAAAAACCTTTCTAGCCACTATACCATAAGACCTTATCACATAATTACTTTGCACAGACCATTGCACGAACATTGCTGGAAAATTTTCTAATAGAGTGCTCCCTACAATTTCTATTGTAGTGCAACAAGTGCTTCATTTTACACTAACTTCAGCCACAGCAGCTATCAAAAAGCTTACTACATACTCTACAAGAAAAACTCAAGTTGCACAAAATCAGAAATTACAATTTTATAGCTAAAACAAGGTAGTTTTTTGAGTAGCCCTTTCACCTTGAGAATGTTGAACCACATACCTGTACCAACTTGGCTGGTGTTGTCCGTTAAAAGATCTGAAAGAGCCTGGCTGCAAAAACTGTCACCTGAAAATCGTAATAGTTCATCACCATCTATGCTCTCATAAGTGAAGCAAATTAGAATACCTTAAAGGCAACGTTTGCCACTAATGATTGGTCACAAGTGCCCATGCAAGAACATCAAACATCTCGAGATTGCAATTTTGTTGCCAGGGGTACTTTAAGATGGTAGCACACTACAGCTTGACGTACTAGTCATAATGCACTTTGCACACTGCCACATGAAATATCTTTGATGTACAGGGGCCCAGGCCGCTCCCATAGGAATACATGGGATAGTGGCCTGGGAACTTTTGACCAGCCCTGTACCTATGCAGATTAAATGATCATAGCAAACAATCACAGAAGTGGTCAATACAATGGGTAAACCTGCCTTGCTCAAAACTCTGTGCCAGGACCTCATATGGCTGCGATGGATCTGCAATACAAGAAAACAGCATTACACTATGAAAAACATTCAACTGTGCCTTGATCTGTGTACAGAAAATGTTAGTACAAAGGCTGCGTGGGACACTTGAAGTTCCACGGCAGATGTTGCCAGATGCACAATTTTATCAACCTAATGAATGCAGAAGCAGCATGGAATCATGGGACCTGTTCTTGTTAGACAACCCTTTATGAAGCCCAGAAACGCATAGCTAGCATTACAGTTAAAACCTGACCCAACGAAACCTGATTTTACTATGCTCCTGATCGAACGAAAAAATTTCCATTCTATGACAAATACCCATAGGGTTCAGTATTGTCATCAACGCAAATTAACAAACAAATGCGACCATCAAATCCAATTGAAAGGAGCCGTGCAACACTTTTTTCGCATGGTCATAAAATGCTGCCTATCGGTAGTTGAGGCTTCTGAGAACATGCAATCCAAACATTATAGCATAGCACGCGGCCTGGAATTTATTATTAATTCTCAAAGTCAGCTGGAAATCACTCCCTCTTCCCTCTACACATGATGCCATATACCCAAATGACTGCGCCATATACCCAAAGTTATGGCCATTGGCTGATTTGAGCATCGTGGGCTCCATAGTTACTGCAGCCACTGCGTGGCCGAGTGTGCACTCCTCCGATCACATTGACAGAAAGCCGCACATTCGAAGAAAAAGAAAAAAAAAGTATCAAGGTCACGACGCACGTGTGATGTAACTTTTTTACCTTGTGCCATCCCTCCCTGCTAGGCTTTCAACACGTTCGGTGGGATGAGAGACGAGAGAAAGCAATAACAGCGTGCGACAAATCCCCGTAACTCTGCTCGTACTTGATGGATTCTACAAATTTTTGTGACGGTTGATCCGTGAAGCAATAAACTTGTTTAGTGAGTCATTCTATGTTTACTTGTTGCAGGGCTCCTTAATGAAGCTTTTCTTGAAATAACCGACCAAAAAGGCGATTTATTTCTAACTGGTGTTTTTCGATTTTGTGCCCTAATGCTGTAGCATCAAGGCAACTAGACACCCTACTTACAGCATTAGCATTACTTTGACCAAGCTGCCAGGGGCGTAGCCAGAAATTTTTTTCGGGGAGGGGGGGGTTCAACCATACTTTATGTATGTTCGTGCGTGCGTTTGTATGTGTGCGTGTATATATACGCAAGCAAAATTGAAAAATTTCGGGGGGGGGGGGGTTGGAACCCCCCCGAACCCCCCCTTGGCTACGCCACTGCAAGCTGCACATGGTGCCCATGCACAGAGCAATGGACTAGACAGTCAGTAGCTCTCTTACACCATCTGGTAAGATCATGCTAAAAGTGGAGGTGGTTGCATTATTTCTTGGTTTATGCAGCACATAGCATTGATCATCTTCTGGCAACCTGCTCGTTCAGCCTACCTGCAAAATCAATCTGTTTGTTCTCGTGTCATTGCATATCCAGTAGAATGCCACGGTGTGCTTGCGGAGCATCTCTATTTTAGATTTTGAATAACTGGAAAATCTTTCTTGATTTTACGAAATTCCTGATTTAAACGACACAAGTTTGAGGGTCATCATCACTTCGTTAAATCAAGCTTCAGCTGTGTTAGTATAATAATGAGATTTTTAAAAAATGCAATTAGACCGTAAAAAAACCTTGCCACTGATGAGGACTGCACCAAAAGCCTTCACTAGTTGGTTCTCACAAATCACTAAAAATGTCACATACATAATCAGCAGCATTGCAAATGTTATGTACCATCAAGCAGACATTTAAAACGACACTGAGGTTGTTTTAAAGTTTTCGAATTAATCGGTAATTCGTTATCTTTACCTTTTATAACACGCCGATGTAGGCTTTTTTTTTTGCAATAGTGCTATAGGCGGGCCAATTTTGGCCATGGGAATAACCTTGGCCCATGCGAGTCGCAGGTGATGTGAACAGCAGAAAGAGAAACGTATAGAAGTGACGTTTCTCTGAGAGTGGTGTGCAAAATCGCTGCATTGGCTTTGTGCCTTTCACCTTCTGCAAAGGTAAGTGTCAGCAGTAGTGTTAGCAGGGATTTCTTATCACCGCACCATCCTGCTTTCTCACTCTGAGATTCTGTAATACGAAGTTCACCAGTGGCATTTTTAGTCTTTGCTAGGGCCTACGCACTGTGTTGAAGCCGACCTACCATGCCTATCTCTGCATGACATTTGGCTCCAAGTAGCTTTTGACGGACATAATAAAGGCACATTTCACAAATTCCCCCAAGATTAGAAGACTGCTGCAAAGTGGGTCACTGCTCTTCAGAGCAAAATCTTCAGACCAACAAAAGTGACTGTGCTATGCCCGAAGTATTTCTGAGCCCACTACATGTGAATCCCTATCTTGAATGCAGTTTTTATGCTCAACTATGAAGTCTGCACGAGTGAACCGCGAACACTGTCCCTTCAGTATTTTCACTGATGAGAAGGATCTCACCAACACCATGTGTTGCCTTCACAAAAAAAATGCCCCACCTCCCCGAAGGGAATCGTTTTGCGCCGACACCGACTTCTGCCATCGCCTTGAGAGGCGCCCAGCCAGCGAACGGTCGAGAGTGAGGCGCGAGCGGACGGGAGAGTGGGGCGCAGGGAGGAGAGCGAACGGCGAGAGAAGGAGCGGCGAAGCACTGCACCTACACTCTCCTACACTCTCTCGCACCACATGCTCCGGTTGCTAGGGGCGAGGATAAGCGCACGCCCGCAGCTGTTGCTATGGGAGAGGGAGTGAGCGGAGAGATAACACCTGCCGGCGCGCAGACACCGCCGCGGACAACGCCGGACGCCTCACACAGCCCGACTAAGAAATGCATTCGCATTTAAAAAGAAGAGAAACTGAGGTAGCGCCTCTGATGAGCAGTTTTGCGTGTAGTGTGTAAAGTTGCAGCAGGGTCCACTACTGCTGCAACAGTGTAGGTCTCAGTGCCACCTCACTTCTGGAAACACTGATCTAGTGTTATGTCCCAGACGTAACAATGAACAGTTTCCAAAATAAGTCCAGCATGTTGTTTATGGCCTGCCTTTGAATATTTTTCTATTGTCCGTGGTTTACCTGTGTTGCTGGAGGTCGAGCGACATACGTTACCACTTCATGGTGGGCCTTGAGCGCTCTCACTATTTGTGTGGAGCAAGCATATAGTTACGGGTGTAAAGCTGCAGCAGCTAGTGATGCATCGAACTTTAGCATTTGGCTAGGGATTGCACAGAGAGAAATCTGTGCATGTGGGCATCGTTGTTCGAATTTGTTGTGGCACGGGTTTCAGGTTCAAATTAACAAAATTTTATCCCTATCCAAATGCATGTCACTTTACCGGAACCAGTGTGCCATTTCAAATTAGATGTTAGTTCAAATTATGCAAGTTCACAATAGATTCAACTCTGTCCAAAAAGTGTTTCAGGCCCCCTTAACATACACTACTTCACAAACAGGAAACCCATGCAAGAGAACGCTGGAGAGCATACCTGAAGCCACTGCTGGAATGAGCAGATCAGCGACTTTTCCTTGGGTTTCAGCTGCCCTTCCAGTAGGGCACGCCAATTCTGTATAAAAAAGCATTGTATGCAGACTGTAACACACCAGATAACATAACATTAATAACAAAGAAAAGTTAGATTAAGATAGCATGTGCATGGACCCATGAGGGCACAATAAAATGGCCCTCTATCATGGTTGCAACCTTTCTCAAGAAGATCTTTCTTGAAAGAAAGCCCCCACTTTCACCCTCCTCCGCTTTTTAGCTTTGAGGCATGATGAAGTGGCATAGAAATGCACAGGTAAATAAATAGTATTGCCACTTGTAGCACATGAAATCACATTTCCTTCAATGTAAGGGTGCCTTCTGATACTTTTACGTCTGCTATTTTTCCATTTTTTAAAAGTTAGGGGTGGCCAACCAGTACTCCAATTTTTACAAGAAGAGCTCTTCAGCATTAATCAACATGTGTGAATCGATTCTCGATGTAGTAGCTATGGCGCACCAATAATTAGGAAGAAATACAGAGAAAGAAAAGCGTGTTTCCTGTCTCCTGTTTTTCTTCCCAATTATGGTCACAAGAATGAACTAACCAAGAATGAACTAACTCGGCCAAGCCCTACTGTCAGAGCATCAATTAGAACTTACTAGGAATCCAAGATGAATGACCTCTGGTTAAGGCACACATTTTGAATTCATATGACTAAATGGTGGCTTGACTTACAATTTCATGCGCATTTAAGGAAATTGACATACCATTAGCGAGATAGCAGCTATCTAGGAATGCAATGAAACACTGTATGAGTACTTAAAAAATTTGAAGCTTTTGCATTATTCATGACTTGCAGATACAACTTATACACTGGGCAATAATCTATCGTGAATTTTAGTGTTGCTGCACCTACCATTTTTTGTTTGATATTTGTCTATTCAATATTTTCTTTATATTCCAAGACTATTAAATCCCTATTGTGTGGCCCTTCTTCATGTATTCTCACATACTGCCCCATATAAATGGAAGCAAGGAAGGTTTCATGACTGTGACCTAAAAGTCAAGTGACACTGATGCGAGTTTGCAACTTACCAAACTTGTTGAGGAGGGCATCTGTGAGTCTTCTAGACCGCTCCCTTTCTTGGTCCAAAAGCTCAACAAGCTCACGGTTCCTTCCTTCCTTTTTTTCAATCTCCTGCTTAAGTTGCCCAACTTCCATCTCCAAATCCTTAATTTGGTCCTCGTACGCTCTAATTCTTTCCTCATTAGGAGGAACCACAAGAGCAGTTTCTGGCGAGCTCTCCGATTCGCTGTCGTCAAACTGCAATAACACAGGACACCATGCAGAAGCCAAGGTGATAGGTGAAGAACAAGCTATGAACAATTGGCTTTTAGGAGCCAGCAACTCGGCTTGCATTATTATATACTAGCATGTCGCGTAATGCAAAAAAAATTATTGACAACCACATAACTCAAACTTATATGTAATTGGCAGTGTTAAATAGAGATGCACTTCTTGGAGACAACTTGAACTTTTAAAACCTACACATCATACAGGGGTGCAACAGCCCAAATAGAATTTGGAGCAATTTTTGGAGCAGCGAAATGTTACTTTTAGAGCACTAAAATCCAAATTTGGAGCAGGTTACAAGGAAAAAACATCCATTTTTTATCACGAAAAACCGAATTTCGAGCAGTATAAAAAGGGCTTACATTTTAAAAAAAAGATGTACAAACCATTCAACATCACCTAAATCATGCAGATTGAACATGAGCACTGCTATTTCAGTGAAAGTAGTATTTTGAACCACCCCACTGAACAAACAATGATAAAGTCCACATTAGCATTTGCCGCACCTGCAAATCCTTTGACAGACCCTGCGAATTCCAAATGTGGATCTGCACAGCTGGCGACCTAGAAATTCAGGGGGATTCGTAAAACTGAGGAGTAGGGGTGGCGAAAAAAATGAACTGGAGCACAGTTTTATTAGTTTTTTTTAGGGCTGCAGAAATGTCATATACTGCTCCAAATAATTGCCAGTAACTTTTTTAGGCGTCATCGACCGTACTAGTACTCACAATTATGCAGCGTATACATGCATATGTAACTGAACAAACTATGCTGTACTCCGAGTCTAGTGCTAAGAGCCCCTTCCAAATCTTAATACGCTTTTCCACACGGCACCGGTGTACTGCGGCGCAGGTGGCTTAAGCAGTGTTCTGCGCGGGTTAGAAGAAGGCCAGGAAATTTTCGAACACCGCTACAGCCCCCCACTCCCCCACCCCTTTTAGATGTGAAGCATCTTATGGCGAAGCTTAATCCGGTGGTGGTGGTGGTGTGCCGCGTGCCCACCCTTACTGCGCATGCGCAAACAGTTAAAAAAAATAAAAATAAAAAACCTCCTCTCCCCCCTCTCTCTCCTCTAGGCATCCCTCCCCGCGGCAACCACACCCACACTGCGCATGCGCCTCCCCTTCCTCTCTCCCCTCTTACACTCCCCCCCCTCTCCATCCCTGCCCGCGGCGTCTAACTCCCCCCTGCGCATGCGCGTCCCCCCCCTCTCTCTCTCCTCTCCTACGCTCCCCCCCCTCTCTCCTCTACGCATCCCTGCCCACGGCGTCCACACTCCCACTGCGCATGCGTGTCACCCCCCTCTCTCTCCTCTCCTACGCTCCTCCCTCTCTCGCCTCGCGACGCCGACGCAGGCAGCGTCTGCTAGCGAGTTTCTTGGTTGAAAAAACCGACTGCTCGCGCTGCACAACCGTTCACTGGCCATCCCGTATATATAGCAATGGATCTTGACCTCCAAGGTGGTGCCGGTGGGAGATTTCCACTGTGCGTTGTTGAACAATAAAAAATTCGCAGCGTGCGCGTTAACCAAAAGCGGGAGTGCGGGTCTCTGTGTCCAGTCGGAGTCTTCTGTCTCTCATTGCCCATTAGCAGCGATTGGCATGTTCTAGTAGGAAAAACTGCTCCATCACTGCCTGCTTTGCGCCTCCCCAGTTTTCTCTCCTGCGCAACGCTGCGATGAGCGCCAGCGTCAACGCCGCCGCCAGTGTCAGCGTTAGCGCCCGCTGCTTCACATCTACACATGGTTCCCTTTAGCGGGAGATGGTGTAATTTTTTTCCTTTCACGATGGGGTTAGGTTTAGGGCACATCTTCTCGGCTCGCTTGCAAGGCGCGATCCACCAGATAAAGTAACAACGGCGCGTGCCCGTTGGCCCGGCGACGCCACCGGATAACTTCAAGACAGAAAAATGTTTTATGTCCCGTTGCTATGGCAACCAACGTGGTCGCCGGCAACGCCGGTGTCCGCAGCACGTAGAGTTGGTTCGGGCGCGGAAAACGCGGCATACGCTTCTAGCTTTAGTTGCTAACATGCCATAGCCGCGTTTGCTGACTAGGAAATTCGTATTTCCCGCGAAGCGTTAGTGGCTACGGCAACGCATTTTTATCTTGAAGTTGTGTCGTCCCGCTGATAGGTATCCGCTGCGGTCAGCGGATTGATGGGTGCGCGGCGTTATTACTTCATTCGGTCGACCACGTCTCGCCAGTGTCCTGACCTAATGAGTATATATTTTACACCGTGGTTTAGGGTTAGGGCCTGCGCGCGTGGATTGATTGATGACGCAAACTGCAGGTGGCCAACGTGGCCTTCATTTCTCGCTGAAATTAGCGCAGCTGAGAAAATTTTGAGGCTGGTCGGGCATTTTGGCGCAGCGTGGCGCAATTTCCGCCAATTTCATGATTTTGGCGCAGCTCGGCGCAAAAAACAGGCAATTGTATCAATTTGGCGCAATTGGCGCAGCTGTTGCACCCCTGCATCATACACAATAAAAAAAAATTGCATTTACCTTTTAACATTAATAAATCTTAGTGGCAGTTAGTGATATTTTGTGAAGTCCTATCATGACCAGAAAATGATTTACAGCTAAGCAGTGTCAAATAGTTACATAAGATATTGCAGACTGCATTTTAAGCCCCCTGAAAATTAACTACAATTAAAGATTGAAAACCAGTCCCCAGAATCAGTGCCTCTGGCCTGTGAATAATGCCTCTGGCCCTGAGGGTAATTCCAATAAATAAATAAATGAATAAATAAATAAGTAAATAAATAAATAGTGAGTCAATTACTAACAAAGTGCCATACACATGGAAATTAACTGAATAAGAATGCCTCAAAAGTATATGGCAGACATTCTTAAATCAAATGTTGCCAGTGAACCGGGGTTTATTGGCGCAAATAACACTTGAGCAGGAGGCCTGTGGTCGCTGAAAGTGGGCGGCGACAACCGACACAAGAATCACAACACGGGAGCCAAGAGCTCGTGCCCGGAGCTTCTGGCTAAGGAGCTGGTCCACTACGGCGTACTGTTCTTCTTCCTCTTTACACCAGTACTAAAATATGGGGCAGAAACTAGGAAGTCCAAAAAAGAAATTCCCAAGAAGGTAAGGACCATGCAGCGTACAATAGCAGGAAAGGACAATAGGTGTAACATTAAGAGATACATTAAGAACCATGCCAAACCACGAGCAGTGGCGGGGACATGTAGACACAGCTAACCCGCTAATTTAAAAAGGTACCGACATGAAATTTCTTGCCTGAGATTGCCCGCGGGATCGAATTTCTGTGAACATGCATACATCTGCCAAATCTAAACACCAAATTATAGCTTGGAAGAAATTTTATATGAATTTGGAAGTTTGCATGCACAATCCACCACTATCCACAGCACATTGCAACACTGACATCATACAAAGTGACCTGAAGTTGGCCCCCTAACATCCGCTACGTCATCACTGTGGCCGAGCTCCAAGATACCTAGCTAAATCATCACGTCACAGTCACCATTGCGCTTTTGCCGCTCTTGTACCAACAGGCTACTCTTCTGCTGTTGCTCACCAAACCCTAGCCTGTGGCGAATGTGTGGAAGGCTTAAGAAAGTTGTTGCCACCATACGACGATGATAAAGAAAACAATGGCCAGAACAACATCGCACCACACATGCAGCAACAAAACAACGCAAGCAGACGATGCAGGCAGCACGAAAGTGAGTCCCAAGTTCTGTGTACAGTTTCACAAGCTAGATCCATAGCTGCACTCGGTGGCTTGCCATTTTCGGAACTCCCCCAAGCTAAAACTGAGGCTGGTTGGTAACAGACAGAGTGTAATTAATATCTGTCATGCGCTGTAGCAAGCAATGCGTTGCATTACAACTAATAGGCCCCCAGCAACGTATTGCACCAAAAAAACACCAGGCGAATATTTTTGTCTCAGCGCCCCTTTAACCCTTTGTGCGACAAGCGGGACACATACGACCCACTTTTCTGTCTGCAGAGAAAATTTTCTCCCCCATAAGCCGCTGCAATTAGCGTTGCCTCTATGAGACATTGGGGCAGCGTTTTCCCCCTTTTTGAGAACACTCTAACGAGTCAATGGGAACATATGTTTTTTTCAGTAAACTACTGGCTTTATTTTATGAAATGTGCTTCATACTATTTCTTTGCAGTTTATGTCAGTATACCACAGCCGGTTTTCATAAAATCGTGTAAAAAATATAGGCGAACCTACAGAGGGTTTTAAAAAAGAAAGTTTAAAAACTGGGTGTAACAGTATCCTAGTTTGTTTTCAGCTCTGAATAAACTGCCACACACGTGCCCAAAGGCTTGACTAAAAACATTTCTGTGCAATGAAGCAAGTCATTTGATTAGCTTTCATGTAAAATTGAAGTGGCTGTATACTACAACACTTGTGTGGACAGGCACTAGAAAAGAGGCCTGAAGATGCCTTACTCAAATGTTGCAACAACACTAGGCAAAAGTTGAGCAGCAGGACAACAAAATATTGCTCATTACTGTTGAAGACGTGATTGCGGCATGCTTTTCTATAGGCACAAGTGTGCCATGAAGGATTAATGTGCACCAAACAGATTTGTCAGCATAAAAAAAACGAGGCAATAACTAATTTATGCAGCTTCTGTAGGTATTCCAAAATTGAAAAAAAAAACAGTGCAACAGCATACAACAACCCAAAACAACGAAATATAGTTAAACCCTGCAACACCTTTTCATGTAATTAGTGGATTACCTACATCACACTATATGCCTTACTTAACAAAAATGCCTGAAAAACAGAGCTTACTAACCAACAGGTTTTGGGCATTATCATTGCACCTATCACAAAATGACGCATAAAATAATGAAGCAGCAGGGTATTCTATTCAATCAAGTTTTAACCAAAAATCCCCATCGACTGAAGGTTTGCCATCATGTTTGAGTATTGCCTTTAACAACACAGTGCATGCATAAATACAGCTTACCAGTTCATGGTCCTGCGAATCCTTAAAAGATTTCAGTAGTCTGTTGAGTTCAATCCTAGTAGCTTCTCGTTTTCCTCTTTCGCTGCTCCCGATTTGACATACCTTCAGGAGCCTTAACCGATAATATATATATATATATATATATATATATACAAATCAGGTAAGAAGTTTAGCATTTACTAAACATTTAGAAATGCATTGGGGTCTAATTATGTTATTAGTACCAGCAAGAACTTGACCAGCAGCATAGACTTACTAGAGCAGAAGTGTTTCTACGTAGTTGAGCGAGGAGAAACGGTGACGCCATTGCAACTAGTTTTTATATATACACACATATAATCACCACATAAAGACAGTGCATAACGGGGACCATAGAAAGCACAGAGAAAATTAGCTGCAGTTATGCATGAAATTAACGAAGTCACTGAACACTTCATCGCTGGCACAGGCAAATATTACTATGGTCTGTTGAAGCTAGCAAGTTCAAAAAGATATTTGAAAGAAATCTTACCACGATGCCTTTCCCAAGCTTTCCCATAATGACTCGGGGAAACGTGCTCCGGGACGCTTTAAGCTTCCCTACTAGGCCCTCGAGGGAGTCTGAGAAAGATTGGTAAAAATTCTCATGAAGGAATACAACATATAAAAACATTTTTCACACAAACGCTTCAAATATGTTGTCTAGTCATGCATTAAAACAATATTGCATTTTTTCCATCATTTAGTATAACAGTAAGTGCCTCTGAAAAAGCTCTTCACCACACCATGGCAGAACCGGCCTTACAAGCATCTTCCAACTGCTGTGCCCCTACCGTGCAAAACTGATTATCTTATCCGACTTGCAAACGAGTTTTTTAAATTACGCATAAAATTCTGCCGCCTTGATTTGACTGATATTCGGATCAAATAATTCAGCAACCAACTTCAGTTGAAGTTGCTCTATGAAAACTGTCAGCTCAGCTGTACCGTTGCTATAAAAAAAATTGATGGTGCCCTGCCATGAAGAATTTAACTTTTTGTAGGCTAATGTAATCAGTTACAAGAAAAACACAGAGCCACTTGGCCCTGTGTTATTATGAAGATTCATTATAGGGACATATTAACTGTGCCTTTTTGTGTAATTTACTAGTATGCTACTTCCCAGTTCAAGTCAAACAATTCAGCCACAAATATTACACAAACATCCCCCCGGCAGGCCATCTTCTCGTGTACCTGCTTGTGACCACTGTTCACTGCTGAATGCTGACATGAGTCAGCGCTCTGTGGGTCCACTTTGTCTCAGTGCATTATTTTCCTGTCAAACAAATTACTCCATTTATTTTTAAATTCAAAGCATTTCTTAGCAAACTCCTGTGACTTCGAGCGTATCTATTTATCTATCTAGCCACCTACAACTTTGTGCTCTCGTGGCCATTTCATTAATGGGATGTGTACCAAAATTAGTATGGCATAACATTACTGCATGACGAACATTAATGATAGGCCATAACAAGAAAACCATGACACGCATGTCATGAACAACATGATTTACATGTCACGGCATTAGTGCTCTTGCCGCTACTTCGTTAACTTGATTTGTGCAAACATTGGTACGGCATGACAACAGTATATTGTGACGAACATAAGTGACTGGTCCTAACATGCAAATTATGACATGGTTTTAGAGTGCTTGTGGCCGTTTGATCAAATGGATATATACCAAAATTGGTACGGCGAGACGTTTCTGTATGACGAACATAAATGACAGATAGTAACATGAAAATCATGCTAATTGCAAAGATGCTAAATGCAAATCATGAGATGCATATCATATGCAGCATGATTTACATTACAATATCCTGGTACATGCATGGAAAAAGTGCAATATATAGTGAACTAGATGTCATGACGTGAATGACTTCGTTTCAAAGACGAAGGCAATGTATGCAGCTCATCGCTCGTTGCCTCGCATTACATCAATTTCCACAGTGCGTGGGATCTGCTGGACCTTTCTAAGGTTATATAATGGGTGAAAATATTAATAATGCAGACAGAATGCAAGAACATGATGGTTCGACGGCGTGCTTACGCCCGCCACTCGACTCAGTCTTTTGTGAAATGTGCAAATCTCTCACGTCGGGCAAGTAAAGTTTACGTCGGCTTACCTGCTAGTGCAGTGACGTTGGCAGGATAAAAGTTCTCCCCATGGCCGTCCTCATCGACCCAGTAGGCCAGCACTATTGTGTCCTTCCTGAAATCTTGCGCATTGCGCGGACTAAAATCTTTCATCAACGAGACAGGGAGCACAGCCCGCTCCTTGTCTTCCGTATACTGTACACACGCAAACATGCTTCCACTGCCTGCAGTTCAAGCGCGTAATGCGAGTCTACCATGTACTACTTAAGAACGCGACGAACACTAGAGCAGAAGTACACACGTGGAACACACAGTACACATTACGGTCTACGGTTACGCAACCCACTGAACATGCTGAACACACGAAAACCCCGGGACCACAGTACAAGGATAGATGGCGCTAACGACGAGACATTTTTGTTGTTTTTGCCACGTGTGCGTTCGCGTTAACTATTAATTATACAATATTGACAGTACACTTTATTTCTTCTTGTAGTGAGTTTGATGAACCACGTGCTGTTATATCTAAAGTCTCACATTTCCATTAAAGTTTCGGTTTCGTTCACGTAAAATCAACAACACAGCCACCGCGCTTTTCTTTCTCCATCCATACGCGTGGCGATTTGAGCAGCAGCATTAGGAAAAGTTCCTCGCGATCAATTCTCAATGATCGTCGCATTTCTCAACCACGATCGGTACCATCCGCATCTAGCGTCAATCAAGCCACTCGCGATCAAGAAACTTGATCAAAGAAAAACGAGCCCTTAAAATTCCCCTTCTTCCCTTCGATCGCATAGAATTAGATTGCTATCGAAATCACACCGTGCGGCACCCGTTCGACTCGGAGGACACGACAAGGGGGGGAACTTAATTGACTATGCTGCAGTTTCGCCCTTAATAATATTGATAATACTTTTTATTTGTACAATAATATGAACTCTCGAGTGACGTGCAAGGCTAAAGAGAAGGTATATTCTCGTACGTTCGTGCGTTAGCCCGTCATCGGAGGGCAAAAAAAGAGGGACACGAATTAAGAGAGGGAGAATTAAGGGAAAGAATTCAAATACACAGGGTGAAAACAAAGCGCGGAGTGAGAAGGTTTCACGAGTCGTTGGATATATACATGGTGACCGTTCAGAGAACAAGGGTCCTTGTTGGTGTAAAATATGGTGGCAATGTAAAGCGCTTGGACAACATTAGAGAACACAACAGAAACACAAGCGCCAACTTTCAAAGAGACTTTAAAAGTTATTGCTCGTCTTACTCTGTCGTCGTCTATAGCGCTCTGCATCGTCACTACGGCAGGGAGCTTCTCGTTTTGCATGTCTTTGTATTTCGGTTCACTATAGCTGGTTGGCCAGAATCAAACATTACTTTAAATAAAATCGACACTCAGCTGTATCCCATATAGCCAGCCTAACACCACCATCACGGACGCTAAACCAAGTTCATTATTTCGCACTAAAGCAAGTGCCTCTTCACTGCGACAAAATTCACTTTTATTAAAATCATGGAGCCACAAATTAAGGAATTCCTAACTGTGTTCTACACTACATGCATGCTTTCAGTCATCTCCAAAATTCGACAATAATATATATATATATATATATATATATATATATATGCATGAATACTTGTGTTGTAATTACCATCAGCATTCGACAGAATTAGTACAAAACTTGGTGTGCCCGTATAAATAAAAGATTATCACACCGTAACCCTAAGCGACAAAAACTGAGCTCATTCGACTGCTGGTAGATGCTTCTGCTGCGACCACTTACTTTCTTTCATGGGTTCAGGAAAGCTTTTTATCCTACCCAATATATTAAGCTTTCGTAAGAGATAATTGCGGTGTCCTTCAAGTCTGTACGCCAATGCTTCACGCGATCCGTCCATTTCACAATTGATCTGTAGGAGGTGGTAGACTGCTGACCCGAAGGTCGCGGGATCGAATCCCGGCCACGGCGGCAGCATTTTCGATGGAGGCGAAAATCCGTGTGCTCAGATTTGGGCGCACGTTAAAGAATCCCAGGTGGTCCACATTTCCGGAGCCCTCCACTACGGCGTCTCTCATAATGGTGCATGGTTTTGGGACGTAAAACCTCAGATATTATTATTGTGTAGGAGGTGGTATATATGTGGTGTATTAAATGTGAAGCATTTGTTTGCGTACTGTAAGCACTTTTGCGTTTCGATCGATATATCTATCTAGCCGCCTACGTCCGGGTGCTCTCGTGAAACGTCAATTGTGGTTGCAGTGCTGGCTATCCAATTTTATAAACATTACACATGTACTCCTATGAGGCAGGCGTCTTGCCGGGTCAACGTCAATTGTATATTTAAGTAGGGCTACCATCCTCGCAAGCACAAGTGCTACATATGAGCTTACCGCTTCTGGTGTAGGTAATACCCATGTTTCTAACTGGTTATATGAAAGATATGCGGCTGTTCAACATATGTCTGTGCGTACATTTGTACATATCTTTGACGCCGTTTCGTAACGTTTCGCTCAATAAAAAAATTACAACCCAGTCACCTCAATTACAACCCAGTTGCCTCCGCATGCTTCGCATAAAATCGATTCCCATGGTACTTGGGATCTGCCCCCTTTTTTTTCTCCCACACGAGCGCGATGCAGTCGTTTAGTCGTGTTATATATTTATTTATTTGTTCCTGAAAATAAACTATCCACATTTCGTGTACACGTAACTAAAAAAATCTTAGTCCTATTTCCATAAGTGCTCCAGGTGTGCCAACGCTCCTTGCTTAATTGTACTCGGCGTACGCAGTCGTGAACTTCGTCATTTCCGATTTGCGAATATGCCTTCAAGCTGCAAGTGAAGGTTCATTCAGTTGCTTAGTGCGTTTAGTCTCGGCAAAGACTTAGCGGTTTCTGTTAGCAGCACACTTTGCGTGTTTGCTAGCCTAGCCTCGCCGATGTCGACGTGCGTTTAGTCTCCGCAAAGGCTTAGCCGTTTTTGGGGCAGCACACTTAACGTGTTTGCTAGCCTATAGCCTCGCCGATGGCGACGATTCCAACAAAAAAATCGCGCAAAGGAGTACTTGCACCACAGCAAAGAATTCGGCGTGCCAAAAACGACGTTTTATAGACGCCAAAGAAAAAATGCGCAAGGCCTGCAGGCAGCGTCGGACACGCGCGCGGATGACACACCATCTTCCAGCGCTAGCCAGCGCTCTAGCGACCATGTGCCACATGAACCATCGCCTGCTCTTGATGAAGGAGGGTCGTCTACGTGCGCGGATGATGCACCATGTTCCAACACCAGCCAGTGCTCGAGCGACCATGTGTCGCGTGAACCGTCACCTACCCTCGAGGAAGCACGGTTCTCGGATGAAGCAGAAGACCCGGACCCTACGGCGTCTGGCGACGGCAGGTCGCCACCGCACTACAGCGAAGACGAGATACTGGCCACAGCATTTGGCAAATTAAGCTCGGAAAAGCACCCCAAGCTCGGCACATCAAAGGCAGGGGCTGCTGCCATGGCCATGTGGTTTGCAATCTCCCATGGCTTGACATGGACAGCATTGGGCGACCTGGCTACGCTTGTCAATAACATTGCTGGTGTTGACATATTGCCAAGGAGCAAGCATACTTTTAGGAAACTGTGGGCAACAGAAAAAAATGACTTGGTTACATACTGGTACACTTGTCATAATTGCCAGGCTTTGCTGACTGTGGACAGTGGTGATGCTATATGCACTGTCTGCCGCACTAAAGAAAATGTCTCCAAAGTGCATGCAAAGGGGTCCTTTTTTGTCACCCTGGATATAAGAAGCCAGCTTAAACATCTCATTGACCAGACAAGAGAAAGTCTGGAGGAAGGGTTGTTGAAAAGAAGCGAGCGACGGCAAGATGTAGTTACAGACATAACAAGTGCTGCCTGTTTTCATGAGCTCTGTTTAGATGAAAACTTGACCGATGACGACTTCACTTTGACAATAAATACGGATGGCAGTCCAGTGTTCAAGTCGTCCAAGACTTCAGTCTGGCCTCTCCAGGTTCTAGTGAATGAACTACCACCTGCCACACGGATGCGAAATCCCATTTTAATAGCACTTTGGTTTGGAAATGCGCACCCAAATATGCAGCCCTTCCTGAAAAGGTCTTTTGTCCAGTTGGATAATCTGGAACCAATTACCTGGAAGACACAATCACAGGTACACCATTCACGAGCATTTGTCCTGTGCTGTGCTGTGGATGCACCAGCACGTGCTGCTGTTCTCAATATGGTGCAGTTCAACGGCTTGCATGGCTGCCCCCGGTGCCTCACGGTAGCAACACACAGAGACGGTAAGATATGCATGTACATTTACTCATTATTTTTATAAATGTTTCAGTAGTATGACCATTGTGTTTCAGAGGTGTCTACAATTTAAAATTTTCAACAGCAATGTAGTGGATGCTCGTTGTCAAGTCAGATATGACAACAGCAATGACGTGTGGCTTGAATGAAGACCTACAAAGCAGTGGCAACTATCAATACATGGATAGCATACATCACGTGTAATACAAGCTTTTTGTCATAAAGTACATTTATGTACCCTATGAAATGCTAGCATCTAGTTTATGAACACATTTCGCTCATTTTATTTATCAGGTTCCTCACACCCAGGCTGTTCATGTTGAAATCTGAATATCCAATCAATGCATAAGCTTCCATGGTGGAAAATTTGCTTCATAGACTAACTGTGAGAGCACAATCAGAACACCAATGAGAACACCAATGAGAACACATACAGTTGCAGGAAAAAACATTAGTACAAGTGACTGATAACCTGAGGAACATAACTGTGAATCGCACAGGAAATTTAAGCTTTAGGATAGGCTACTTTTTGTCGGCCACTGCCTGCTGATCTCATCTTGTCATGCTGGGGAGCATGCAACCCAATTCTGAAGTTTTCTCGCTTTAGTATTTGACACTTTTGGTAATCTTCTGCTGTCATGACTGTATGCCAACAGAACATGTAAAGCAACTATGCTTCCATACTTTAACAAGATTTCTCACAATCTCGAAAAAGATACTTGGTCATGCAGCTGTATGTGGTTAAATGAAGCCATAGCACTTAAAAGACAAGGACCGAGGAAGAGGACAGGACGTGCGCACGTCCTCTCCCCTTACTTGGCCCCGGTCTTTTGAGTGCTCATTGAACGTAACAAACCAACTAGCCCAAAAGTCCTGTATGTCATTCTTTTCGTGTGCCTGACAAGCTTGTCAGTCGCTGCAAAAGAAGTATATACATACAGTCGTATACAACTTAAAGGAGCACTGACATCAAATTTACTCAAGTCAACATTTTTGCATCCACGAGTAGTTATCAACCCCCTAGTAGTGATTCGCGCACCAAAATGCAACTGGGGGACAAATAACTATCCATTTTATTGATTTATATCACCGGTATCTAGCACGATTCAAAACGGCCGGCAAGCCCGCCATTTTTAGCGGTGGCAGCGCTGCCTCACCGTCACCTCCAGATCGCGCCCCAGCTGATCCACAGAAAGGAGTGACGTGAGGCTCAGCTACTGCACTAAAATTTCGTCTGCTAGGCGCACACGTTCAGTCATGCCTTGTCACCAGCATTGCCGTCGTTGCTGTAAGCAGTGTCGACTAGTGTTGATATGACAGTACGCAGCTTGGAATCGCCGCGATTCGCGATGCCGCGTACCATTTTTGCTTCGATCGACCCTTCACAGGACAGCTATTCCAAAATAGATGCTGTTCCAAGCAGTAAAGAAGAGGTGCCCGGGGACGCATGCTTCGGCCATGCTCGCTTGTGTGTCTCAATTAGCTATATTGGGGAGGTTTCAGTGTGCACAGCATTCCAGTATACGCAAAAGGGTCTATGGAATATCGGTATTGGGAATGCACACCATTGGAGAAATAAAATACGTCAGGTTTCTACAATAACAAATCTGTGCTTGCCAGGTTCTTCTTTGCTCTTTCAGATGGCTCCACCTATCTGGCCTCTCAAGGTTACGGCGGCACTAACCCAGTATTACGCGAGCGCTAAGAAGTCTACGGACAAACTAAAATTCACTATTAACGATACCTGCGTGGTACTTGTTAGCGACGATATTTATCTATGCGCTACTTCATTGTGATAGCTTGTGGTCGTGTTGGCGTGTATCTTACGTTTAATGAAACGACAAACTCATTTAGCTTTTTCCACGCTTCCAACCAGACGGCTGCAGCTCACAAAGGTTCCCCGACATGCTGACTGACGAGCACACATCGAATCATGCTCTTTTCTTTCGCCTTTCCTTTATTAGTGGTTTGCGTCTTGTAATTTCATGAAATCATTCAAAGCGGTGCGACGAAGATCAGACATGAAGAGTGAGAGCATGTCCAAGCATTGGCGCCAGTAGGCGCCACGATAAGAACACTCGGATCGTAGACGTCACCGCTACTAGTGCATCGTCACTCAGGATGGTATGTGTGGAATGTATCACACCGAACACGTAGCACTAGCGTCGATGTCGCAGGGCACTCAGTTTCCCATTGAGCTTTCGTACGCTGTTTGCCATCCAAATAAAATAACTTCCACTCAACAGACGCCATTCAAATTTGGCCAAGAAGACCTATGCATACCGAGCAATCGAATGAAGGGCACATCTCGATTTTGAAATTTAATGTCAGTGCCCCTTTAAGAAGTCTGAAGAGGCCCCACCCAGATGACAACCATGGCAATCGCCTCAGAGACTAAAGAAATATTCCCAGTTATGAACTTGGCAGTGTTCTAAGAAGGAGGGCACGCCGGCTGTCCGGCTTGTGTCATCAGTCTGGATTGCAACAGCGTACAAAACTGGGCGAGTTGGTTGAACTTGATAGTTTGTCCTGTGTCCTCCTTCAGCTTGTGTATCGTAATTTTGCACTGCATTTTAAACTATACAGTCTGGATTCCGCGCCCATTGGTTCAGCATTGTGTGCACTCGGCTTTAAGGAGAAAATGCCGCAGACTTCTAATGTTGTATCCGACTATAGAAAAGAAATTCTTCTGGCTTATCAAGCATAAGTCTAAGTATTTTGATTGTGGGGACCATGCTGCATAAAGAATTCCTTTAAGTTGCAGCAAACCCTGCATCGGGCACTCTCCCACTAAGTGCATAAGTGGTTGCTTACAAAGCAGTAACATGCATGAAAAGAATTGGGCATACTGTGAGCATGTTAATTTGGCTCATCAGCTTATTTTGTGCACATCATGCAATGAGGATAGGAATTTATGCCTAGAGATGGTCATACTGGTGTTAACACATTTTATTGTTAATTCATGCAGGGCATTTTCCTCTGTTGTTTATTATTTCTGCAGTAAATACCACATTTTTATGGCAGTGTAATTTGCCAGTAGGTGTGCCACAAAATGGTTCAGCTGATTTGCGTGCCATGGTAAAGAAATTTTCGATTTTCTGCCATGGTGTTGTGAACAGCTCTACAAGAAAGGAATTCAAGCCGATGCGAAGAGTCCTTGTGAGAGAGATATGATTTTTGTTTTCACACGCCTGCATTTGTGCAGATAAGTTTTAAAATGCTGTGGCTTCATGTAGTCATTAAAGGCAAGCTGCAATATGTAGCAACTCTTGAAATTTGCACTTGTACTTTCTGAAACACTATGGCTATGCAAGGGGCAAGTGGAATGGTGACTTTTATAAATGTTGGCACTTCCATGCAGGTGGCAAAATGAACGCAATCTCATTTTGTAAGCAGGTACTAGTTATGAATGCTTTGGTTGTCACTAAATATATTTTGCTTCGTACAGTGGCTTTGCAAAATTGTGAAATAAGGTTTCACATTTCTTCATTTTTAGGTGGAATGCGCTACAATGGTCCACCAGCAGAGGCAAGGACACACAGCCAAGTCGTAAGAGACATGCACATCGCACAGGCTACACAAATTACAGTGAATGGCATAAAGGGGCCATCGGCTTTGATAAGCCTTAACGGTAAGTGCAGAGGAACATATTGGTACAGAGTAACTTCTTTTTTTTGTTGCACTCAGTGTAAGAGAGTGCCTCAGTAGGTGATATCAGTTGTCCTTGCGGAAGCCAGAGGGAGGGCGTTAGGAAGTCGTAGGTTATGTTGATATCATCGCAAGGTACTATGATTTCAAGTCCAAATCAATCGCTTTTCGGCTCGCACTCAAATAAAAATTTCCACTGAGGGTATTTATTTAGACATATCTATTAATACAGAGGAGTCGTGGAACACACACATATCAGTTTTAAATTCAATATTGGTGCTTTAGAAATTAAAATCAGCACATGGAATGTTTTGTTTAGCTACTATTCTCCGTAGGTACATTTTTGAATAACTTCACAGTTATGAAGCACATACGAGGGGTGTTCAAAAAGAAACCGAACTTTTCCAATAGCGCGCCGACCGCCAGAGAGAGCGCGCTACGGCTACTAACCGCACGTAGCGGCAAGTTTAAATAAAAAACTGTCATTTGCTGAAGCAAGACCGAGAGACGAGCTAGTTGGTACATATACATCTTAAGAACCTTCGAGCGCGAACTGAAACAGGGACGAAAAGAGAGGAAACAACACAGGCGCTACTATCAACTGAAAAGTTATTAGGTAGAAACAGACATAAATACCTCAACCACGTCGCCCGCTGCACATGCGCACCGTCCTAAGTGTAATACCAGGCACTATCACACCGTATCTACTATTAACCCCTTTCCTTTAGGAGCAACACTTCCTTGTTGGAAATCGCCAATGACGGGTGACTGATACAAGATGACCCCCGTAATGTGGATGTGAAATGCCTCTGCAAGTTCCCTGCGTGGTGCGATCACGAACCAAGCTTTTCTGACACGGTCACCCTGTTTAGGCACCGTGATCGCACCACGCGGGAACTTGCAGAGGCATTTCACATCCACATTAGGGGGTCATCTTGTATCAGTCACCCGTCATTGGCGATTTCCAACAAGGAAGTGTTGCTCCTGAAGGAAAGGGGTTAATAGTAGATACGGTGTGATAGTGCCTGGTATTACACTTAGGACGGTGCGCATGTGCAGCGGGCGACGTGGTTGAGGTATTTATGTCTGTTTCTACCTAATAAATTTTCAGTTGATAGTAGCGCCTGTGTTGTGTCCTCTCTTTTCGTCCCTGTTTCAGTTCGCGCTCGAAGGTTCTTAAGATGTCATTTGCTACGTTTCGCTCTGACCGTTAGTTCGCGAGCTACAGCCGTTAAAGTGAGCACATGGACAAGCTGCTCTTCGGATTAGTTCCAAAGTGACAATGAAAGAGCTGAAAGAACAACGTGTGCATGTGAAGTTCTGCTATAAACTTGAAATCGTCATTTGACTGTTCGAGAAGTTGCTGACGAAGTGGGTATCAGCGTAGGATCATGCCATGAAATTTCTCTCTATTTATTCTATCACGAACTTAAAACCACTTTGAACTGAAGCCGTTTTGAAACCACAGAGGAGATTCAGGACAAGGCAAGATGAGACCTGCGGGCCGTTCGAGAAAGTGCGTTCTGGGAGGCTTTCCAAAAATGGAAGAAACGTCGGGAACAGTGTATTGACAGTAGAGGGGACTAGTTTGCGGGGGGGGGGCAATGTTTAAAATGTTTTACCAGAAGCCGTAAAGGTGTTATAGCAAAAGTTCGGTTTCTTTTTTAACACGCCTCGTATATTGTTAAGTTTCTTATGAGTCACGCCATCCTTTTCACTAAGTGCCTGCATGCCAGTTTAGGCTGCTTTACAAAGCATGTTACAAAGCATATTTACAAAGCATTTCACAGAGTGAACCATGCACTGCTTCTTCATAAACTAAGTATTGTGAACACAGACCGTACTATTATTAATTGGACTGGAGCCTTTCTGATATCATTTGTCCTGTTTCTAACTACTAATAATACCGACCAATGTTTAGCTCCAGTTGAGCCTGTTGTCCTGCACGGATCATTTTATCATGTTGGTCTATTAGGGTATAACGTAGGTCTGCACGGAACATGTAGGTCTATTAGGATATCCCACACTGGTATGACCACCTATATGCCTAAGAACATTGCTTCAGAACAACACAAGGTTCCAGAGTTTGTAAGGATACATTGGTGAAAATGGTAGGACATGCAAACACAGATAGAATTGAAAAGAACTGGCATTTCTAGTCTAGTTCTTTTTTGTCTATATTGGCACACCTTTTCTTCCATGATGAATGTTTAATTAGAATGTATAACATCATATCAAAACTTGGAGGTTTACATTGCCAATAATCTATCCTGGAAAACTTGCATTTACTACATAACCTTGTACAGCATGATACATATACTAAAATTCTTGTCCTAGCACCGTCACCACTAAAGATAGTATTGTACACAATTTATATGTATCCCTAGTTTGTATGTGCATCATCACTGTGGGACAATAACAAAAGCTTCACTAGTAAGGAAAGCTGAGCTAGTTGGAACAAACGCATTGTGGAATAGCACAAAAAATGCACAAGGGCACAGGCAAAAGAGACGACACACAGCATTGCAGCATAACAAAGGGCTGCAACTATGGTAAAATACTACAACACCCCTTAAGGTATCCTATCAAATAAAGTATATAAATATGTTAAGTATTGCAAAAGTTAGTAATGTGGTGAATGAGGCTAGTTGGTTCATAATGCAGTGCGTGTTACCCTACCATAAACGTATCATTATGCAAAAGTTAGCTGGGCAAAGAAACACATAAGCTCTTCCTTCTTTTATATTGCCGCGAACCATGTGGCTACGTGACAATATCTATGATAGCACCAGCTACAGTGATGTAGAACCAATAATATGTACACAGTCTGGCATATCACCTCAAGGCCTGTTATGCATGTCAGATGGCTTTTGGTTGGAGCATCATTATCAGCACTCCTGATCACTTAATGTGTATGTTTAATATAATCTTTTCAGGTTTCAACCTTGTCAAGGGAATCAGTGCAGAATACATGCACTGTGTTCTGCTGGGGGTGACAAGGCAGATCACAGAGATCTTGTTCAGCACTACTAGCTGTTCAGAAAGATTTTATGTAGGTATGTATATTTTAGATTTTGTTTCATCCTTCATATACATGTGATCTTTCAGCAAGACATAAATTATAGCAAACAACCATAGAAGTCTGCTCTGTGAAGTAAAATTTTGTTACGAGACAAGCTCAAAGGGTAGTCCAGTCATAGCAGAATGTTGCAGGTTTAATAAAAGCTGTAATAAACAATAAACATGTAATAGAAAGCAGTTATATGATAAAAAACAAAGCAGAAACAATGTTTAGCAGTACAAGACATGCAAAAAACAAATGAGTAAGACGAGGGAAAACTGAAGAATATATTTTATTCATGGAAGAAAAAAGTTGATTAGTAAACCAGTCTCCTTTAGTAGTAATCGCAAGGAATAATATGTGGCATGCAATAAATGAACGTGATGAGCAACAACCCCTTCAGTGATATGTCTGATGGTTTTAGCACTGAATAAACTGCACATGTGTAGCACTGCTGGCTGCCATCACTATTATCTGCTGCATATTTCTAAGGGAGTGCTGCTCTCGTGCAGATATACTACGATGTTTCATATAATTGATGCAACAAACACAATAATAGGGCAGCAATGGCATCATGCACGCCTCTATACAAATGACTGGAACTGGTGATATCGTCAGGTGGGGCCAGCGTATTGAATGCGAAGGTTCTTCTTGTCATTTACAGAAACCCGAGTCCTTTAACTATACATTACAATAGGAATGAATGTACCGTGGATGAGGTAATCTAGTGGTTTACATCTACAGAAGTGGAGAGACATGTTTTTTTATTTGAACACGTTCCATAAAAATAATTGTGTCATTTTATGTATGCAGGCAGCCCGTCATCTGTGAGAGAAGTAAATAGCCGTCTGTTGAGCATTCAACCTCCACACTGCATCACGCGCTTGCCACGCCGCATTGATGACAGGGTTCATTGGAAGGCTTCAGAATGGAAGCACTGGCTTCTTTTCTATGCTCTGCCATGCCTCGATGACCTGATTCCCCAAGAACACTGGCGCCACCTGGCAAAGCTATCAGAGGCTGTCCACATTCTGCTTGCAGAAGAAATATCAGCCCAGCAGATAGACTATACAGGTAGAGTACTGCATGAATACAGGCATCCTTATAATATTTTCCAAGAACTGTCCTTTCAAAAAGCATTTGTGTCAATACTTACTAATGTGGTGCCAACAAACACTCATTCGGATTATGAGCTAACCACCACATGTGGCTGCAGTTTCAAGATTTTATATATGAAAAATTCGCAAATCTGATGGCTGTATTTTCTACTTTTCAGAGCGCCTTCTGTCAAGATTTGCTGCACGCTGTGAGTCACTTTACGGTGTGACAGCAGCCACTTTCAATGTTCACCAACTTCATCACCTGGCGGACAACGTTCGGCACTTGGGGCCACTGTGGGCACATTCGGCCTTTGCATTTGAGTGCGGGAACGGGCGACTCGTGAAATCTGTCACTGCTGCCCATGGCTTGCCCCATCAGATTGTTGAGCGGGTGGTGATGACACAACAGCTGGAGCACTTCATCATCACTTCAAGTATCTCAGAAAAGGACAGGGCAGTTTGTGAAGGCTTTCTTGGGCACCCACCTATCAAGAACGCAGTTGAAGACGATGGTGCAACATTGCTTGGGCTAAACAAGCATGCTACTTTAAATGCGTCTGAAACGCGAGCTCTGAGTGGTGCAGGCTTCAGTTGCAGTGATGTTCAGTGCTACGAGAGGCTGATTTTTAAGAATCAAGTCTACCACAGCACACTCTACAAAAGGCCAACGAAGAGCGACAGCACATTTGTGGAGACATCACAAGGCTTCTTCCGCATAGAGAAAGTGGTCCATGTGTTGTTGGAAGCAGGCCGCGTTTGCTTGCTGCTGTGCCGAGAGGTGCTTTTTTTGGACAACCGTCGCTATCCTCAGCACATAAAGCCATGCTTTTTGTCAGCCAAGGCCCCACCAAAAGTTGTCAGACCAACGGACATACTGAAAAGTTGTGTTTACATAGAACTGAACAACATACGAAAAGCCTTTTTGTGCCCCATGCCTAACATGATAGAAAGGGACTAAAGAATGCCCTGAAGCACCAGATATTTAATTTATTGGTGGAATCAGACAGAGTTGAGTTCTGGGTAGGGCTCAGTGTTTTCGGATTTTATTTTTCTTGAAATTCGGAGGGTGTTTTTCGGAGTTTATTTTTTTGGAGAAAATCTGGCGTTTACCAGTGTATTTTTCGCAAAGCTCCAATTCTCCGAAATTCGGTATTCAATTTTGCATTATAAGTTGCTGCAATAGGGTTCTTATTAATGTTATTTCCAAGGAAAATGCCTTGTATTGTTGCTGATAATTATGTTTTTCCATCTTTTCACTTTTCTTTCTCACTTCCTGTTTATTTACCCTGTTAATAAGGCTTGATGTGCATATGCTGCAAACTCACCAAAGTGTAAATTTGGGGGGGGGGGGGGGAGGCAAGTCTAGTCACCCTGCTTCTCAGCCTTTTCTCCCAGCCTCCCTCATCTTCTTGACAAAACATAAATGACCTATTCTTAGTATTACTCTCAATACTCAGGAAATCTTAAGATGAAATATCAGAGCACACGAAAAGGTGCAAAGACACTAGGTGTATTTTAGATGTCTGGAAGGCTTGAACGCACATACACACATGTATATAAAAGTATGAATACTTGAATACAATACACCTACATTTGTTCGTATTACAACCTTAAAGCTTGCTGCAGTACAAGCGTACTTTATGAGGTGGCTGCCGCTATGATGATGGAGGTGCGCTCCTTGGGCGATGATTCTTAGCTTTGAAAATGCTCTTTGAACGTTGAAAATGCCCTATTAAGATCGGACTTTATTGGATGAATCTGCATTGTCAAAAATTTTACCGGCAAGTGTTTATCGGATTTTTTTGGATTTATCCAAAAACCCGGAGCCCCAGTTATGAGTAATAAGGTGTTCTCTAAAGCAGGTGTTGTGATGACACTTTCGCATGGCTTCACACTGATAGCTGAGCATGTTGCGTGAAAAGATATCTCTGTTTGCAAACATTTCTCATTGTTGAAAATGAGAAAGCTCATGCCTGCCAACTGTAAAATACCTGAAGCTTTGCATGTATGCATGGCATCGCCCAAACCTGAGCTCCTGTGAGCAAGGCATTCACAAATGTGTCATTGTTTAGCATGCTTGCTATATCTCAGAACGAGTGCACTGAACTTGTGACACATTACTGTGTCAAAAAATAACGAATCTCTGGATAATCACTTTGTTGTCTTTGAGACCCTTGCGGAACAACATAGCATCAATGAATTGTGGATTCTTTTGAAAAATAAAATGACTGACTTACATGGTGGCACTTGAGGGATCGGCAATCGAAAAGTAAGCCTTGGTTCACAAAAGAACTTCGCAGACTTACACAAAAATGGTTGAGGTGTTACCGTGCTTTTTGTGATAACCCGGCCGATACTAATAAGATACATAATACATAGACTACTGCTACATTTCTGGCAGCCAGATATTTTCCAAAAATTTCAAACATAAATCCACATAAGGTTTCATGAACTTAATCATTATGTGTTGCTCCTTTCCAAGAAAATTTCTCCTGGAATACCCATGTCGATAGTCTCGCATCCGAATTAAGCAAGACTATTAAGTGCATCTTTAAACTAACCCAACTTATACTGCTTTGGCTGAAAAAGGAGATATACTACGCTCTTTTTTATTCATGTTTGAATTATATGAATTATAACATGCTTGTATGGGGCACTATGAATGAAAAGAGTTTAAACAAACTCGATGTTTTACAGAAAAATGTGCTTTGTCTATTTGAAGATTATTATGGTGACCCAAGGGAGATGTCTAGGAGTCCTCTATCAAACACGGCATACTCAAAGCAAGGCAGGTGTATGAATACAAGCTATTACTTTATACTTATAAAAACAAGCTTCACACTATGACAGCACACGAAAGCGCACTGAAATACTCGCTCCGTACAACGAATTCACGTTCCTGCTACCAGGGCTGCGTATGGTAGAGCCCCTAATTACATATCGTGCACCACTGCTGCTAAATCATTTAGGTGAACAATTAAATTTTAACCTCATTAAGACAGTTCAAACATCACATCAAGGATCTACTCGTGATTGGATTAGTGTAAATATTATGTTTCCAATGAATTACAGGCTAGGTTCCTCATATTTATTTCTCACTTTATGTACCAAACCCATGTGTATACAGATGTATGCATGTATATATGTATAGATGTGTGTATGAATATATGCATGTATGAATATATTATGTAAAATTGCATTTATGTGTCCTTTGTATTTTTTCTATAATGGAACGAGCCATGATGTCCGATTTCTATGTAGCTTAAGTTGCAAATTTTCATGCTATTAAAAGTGAAGCGTTTCTTAGCGAACTTCGGCGACTTTGAGCGTATCTATATTTCTAGCCGCCTACGACTTTGTGCTCTCCAGACCGTATCGTTAATGGGACTTACACAGAAATTGGTATGGCATAACATGACTGTCTGACGAACATAAATGACTGGTCATATCATGACTAACTTGCCATTCAACGGAATGGTTTACACGCCATGGCAGTGGTACTCCTGTGGCTGTTTCCTTAACTTGATATATCCAAAAATTGGCATGATGAGACATTTCTGCATGACCAACATACATGACAGGTGGTAATATGAAAATCATAACGTGCATCTCATGTACAACATGATTGACATGCCACACTCATGGTGCACTCACGGCCATTTCGCTAGCTTCATAAACGACAAGTTCGGTATTGCATGACGTGACTGTATGACAAACATAAATGACAAGTGGTAATATAAAAATCATGACATGTCATGTACAGCATGACTTGCATGCCATGTTCATGGCGTGCTTGTGGCCGTTTTACTAGCTTGATATACACCAAAATTGGTATTGCGTGATGTGACTATGATGAACATAAGTGGCAGGCGGCAACATGAAAATCATGACATTCATCTCATGAACAATGCCATTTACATGCCACGCTCATGGTGCGCTTGCGTCCAGTTTGCTAGCTTGATATCCACCAAAATGGTTATAGTGCGACGTGACTGTATGTTGAACATAAATGGCAGGTGGTAACGTGAAAGTCACGACATGCACGTCATGTATGACGTGATTTACATGCCGCGCTCATGGTGCACTTGCATCCAGTTTGGTAGCTTGATATACACCAAAATGGGTGCAAATGAGTTCTGCGGAAACCCGGAAGGTGGTGGAAAGGTTAAGAAAGGGAAAATAGACAACCACCTGTTTGTAGCACAAAGCCACAAGGAAATCCATACAGATTTTTCAGAAGAAAATCTTCTTAGTTTCCATACCCCGGACCAGGGCGAATTTTTCGGCAAATGAGAAGCTTTTCTTTCTGAGAAATCCCTATAGATTTCCTTGTGGCTTTGTGCAACAAACAGGTGGTTGTCTATTTTCCCTTTCTTAAACAAAATGGTTATAGAGCGACGTGACTGCATGATGAACATACACGGCGGGTGGTAACATGAAAATCATGACATGCACATCATGTACAATGTGATTTACATGCCACGCTCATGGTGCACTTGCGTCCAGTTTGCTAGATTGATATGCGCCAAATTGGTATTGCGCGATCTGTCTGTACGACGAACATAAATGACAGGTCAATACAATTGTCACGAGGTTATTCAATAAATACGCTCTCATGTAGGTTCGTGTAATGAGAGATGACGTAAAAGTCATCAAGAAATGAGAGACGAAACCATTTGTGTCCACAAAATCCCACAACACTCAATATATTCAAACAAAACAGAAACATAACGAATAACGCACAATAGGACAGAGCATGCAGACGAGAAGGAAGCTAAGAGGAATCGTGAAAGGTTGAAAGACGCGAGCAGTGCGTAGAAAAATGTTCAGAAGAAATAAAGTTTCACCATTCACAGGACGCGGACCTTGCAGTGGAGGCTTTGGAGGCAAGGCATAGACGCACTCACACACACGGCAAAGCTGAGATGTGGTACAGACGCTCACTTGTGTAGAGGGAAGGGACCGTCGGCGAGTCGGGGTCACCGACCTTTCGGTGTTCGTCGTCTGACGCTTGGACATGGAACCGGAGACGTGGGCGTGCCTGGCCAATGCCAGACGATGAGAAAAGGCTTGGTCTGTGTCCAGGTGGGAGCCTGCAGCGGCCTTGATGCACGAGCTCTGCCAGCCGCCACTCCTGCACCCTGGCCACCTTTTTCACTCGGTCCCGACTCAGCCGCGTCTTGACCACCTTGATGTTCTGCACCCTTGGCTTTTCTCCCAAATCCTCGTGGAAACTCTTCATTGGGCAGATGTGGCCGCGCTCACAAGTGCTACGGTCGCGAGTCGTCGTCTTCTTCGGCAGTTTGCATCGTGCCCTTTTCAAACGCGCACTTGCACACCACAACAATTGACGTTAAGCCAACGTGATGCCTGTATCATGGGAGTACATACGTAACATTTATAAATTTAGATAGCCAGCCCTACAACCACAACCAACATTTCACCAACATTACGCCAGCATAGGGTCTTTTTCCAAAGCAGTTTCGAGAGCTGGTGTGGTTCTGTGGTAGAATACTTGATTGCCACGCAGAATGCTTGGGTTCAATTCCTGCCGAGACCCTAATATTTATTCTTTGCACTCCTTGGGTCAACGCTGCCAATGTCAGTTTTTCTTAACGCTCTCGAATTTAAATTACGAATGTCTGCTCTTGCCGTTCCTGCGCAGATACAAACTGTCAATCACCTGTGGTGCATACACACATACCATGGCCCATGGTATACAGGTATGTGCCACAAGTGTCTGGGAGAAGGGGTTTGACGACTTACGCGACGGGATATTCACGTTATGACCAGCCAGACAAATTCGTCAAAGCATCTTACCTTCCCAAATTAATTTCAGTCTACCCCAAGTTTAGGAGGCCATCCCAAGAACGCCCAGACGTAGGCGGCTAGATAGATAGATATTGATACCGGACTTTGGACGAGGTGTGAAAGAGAAGAACGAAGTGTGATTGCATTCTGTGCTAAGCCTTCCGCGTCCATCTATCACCCCGCTCTGTAAAATAAACATCTCTCAACTGTAACAATATATACGTAGATAGAAATGCTGAGAGTTCCTGCAGTTCTTTAAGAAATGCTTGTTTAAGAAAAGTATGTCGCGCAGCCTAGGGAAGGGCCTTGAAGCTAAATTACGGAGCAGGCTTGAAGGAAGACCTGTCTCTGTCAAAATTCGAAAGAAATCACCTCCTTTTTACTCCATTATTTCAAGAAAAACTTTGTTAAATCGGGTTTGGTGGCTGAATTGATTCATTATTTTGGTTTGACAACACTGAACCTTATGGGTATTTGCCGATAAATGGAAATTTCTTCATCACATTGGGCACTTCGTAAAATCAGCTTTCATTGGATCGCTCCCTCCTAGTTATTTCCTTCCTTCGTGGCTGACTAATGATTTTCATGACCATTGCAGCAAATGTGTGGTTTTGAAGAAAACGTACTGGTATATCTAAAGGAGGTATGGAAGATGCAGAATCCGACGAAACAGAGCATACTACATGTCCTACCAATGCATTTTTGAATCAAGCAATTTAATATGAGCAAGACATATATTACGTTACACCTCAACCCTTTGTAATCGCATGTCAAAGGCAATTATGGCACATAACCTGCAGCACCAGCTGTCTTCTTCCAACAGTGACGCATGGACAGTGCCAGTAGACACAAAATCACTCATTTGTGCTATGCACATAATGCACAGCGACTACTGAGATGGTTCTTGAGAAATAATTTTGCACACTTATATAGTCAGCCAGGCATCTATTGAGCTTGCTCACAAATCAGTTACTGCAGCATCGCAAAACTGCTTTCAGCAGAGTTTTGTTAATAAGAGCAATTAAATTACCTCAATCATTCGTATTTTTCTTGATGTACCCTTGTTTTATGAGCTCACCAGATTGCAAGGTGGCACGTTATTATTTTTTTTGGTGCGTGTACGTACCGGCCGTAACGGTTCTGATTGCGACCGCGGTGGGCGTCGAGAAATACCTTAGTGATAGCTTGACTTGCAATATACCACGATGCTAGTTTCAATGTGCAGTTTCACAAACTCGCTCTGTTTCTAAAGTCCGCGCGCGGCACCCATGCACCTACTCGCTTACCAAGGAGGTAATATACTGAACCTATGGCTTTTTGACGCCGACAGATCTCGAAATCAGACAATGCTGAACATTCGCCATATATATTGCTATGGACTAACGTATACGCAAAGTAAGTGCACTAGCGAACACGTACCAACACCTAAGACGGCATACCGCCATACCGCGGCTCGTACACTCAGTTGCATCGGCGATTATAACACGATGTCATCGAGCTTATCTGCACAGCCTGTATAAGCGCTTAAGTCTCTGAAATCTGTCTTTTCAACATAGCACGCGAACATTTTGGGAGTCCGTGACGGCCGGGAAGCAACAGCTGTTGCCTGATCGCAGCCGCTTGACGAACACGAAACGTGCGTCCCTGTTCTGATAATACAAACGCGGGTCGATATATACTCTGTGATAACGTGTCAACAGTATAGATTTTCCCATCAAGATATGCGAGCTCCAATAATCTACGCGATGTAAGTACGTAGCGATCCGGTAGGCTGATCAGCTGCTCGACCGTCCGAAACATTTGAACATCGTAGCAACACACATTTTTTCTTTCGCTGGAGCCCATACGTGCACGACTTCGGTGTCGTCTTTCGTCAATACTTCAAGTGCGTGTCGCAAAGCATGCCTGTACGCCAAGCATTAAAACATTCTGTACCTGCAGTATTGAAGCGCAGCCCAGCGCAACACGTTACCAGCGTGACTTACACCCAGCGAATTTTCAAGCGCGTTCAACACTGGTCCCAGTGCACAGCGTCCCAGCTTACCAGTGACCAGCGTGTCTGTGTGGTGCCTCCAGCGTGCTTCGCACTGGCTCCAGCGCTCAGCGTCCCAGCGCGCAACGTACTCCAGTAAGCCTCGCACTGGGACCAGTGATCTCCCAGCTATGCCAGCTTCTCCCAGTACAGTACCAGCGCCCGCCAGTGAGATCCCAGCGCCCCCAGTGTCCCAGCTTGCGCATCCCAGTGAAATGGCAGCTCTTCCAGCGCGTTTCCAGTGCTCCCAGTGCGAAAAACTTACTGGGAGACGCTGGTTTTTGCAATAGGGATATGTGGACCGCTATGAAGGAATACTGAACAACACAGAGTACGCATACACACCACCACCGCGGCGAGTCCTCAAGGATCGACGGAACCCTGTGGATACCTACAAGAAGCCGGAATTTTAGTGTCGCCCCCGTCTCACAAAAGTGCCGTGAAGAAGCTGCTCGCTGTGCTGCTTCTGCAGAAAAATATCAGCGGTCGTGTGTTCCCTGTGCCGCCTCTCGTACAGCTGCTCATCGCATCGCGCTTTTATGGAGTGGGCACGTTTCAACTTGGGAGCGGCGGCCTTGTCAGTGCCTCGCGGCCGACCATGTCACGAGTATACAGTCCGGCGGATATCTGCTTTGATTGCAAAAACACTGCTTGCCGTACTGTCCACTTACGGGGAGGTGGGGGTGTGGAGTGTGTATTGTTGTAAATAATAGCATGGCTTCTTGAAGTACCACAATGTTCGCATTAGGCAAAATGGTTCTTTCTTACCCTCTTGACATGCCGGTCCTTCTTATTTCGTCCTGATTTGTTTTCTTTTTTTTGTATTTTTTCCATTTTTCACGTTCCTCTTTCCCTTTCCGTCTTCTTCCCTCCTGTCCTAACACGGCATAAAATGGAGACACTTTGTAAATATTGTTATGCCTTCAAAAAGACGGGGCTCCCGTCGAAACGTCGCCAAAATAAACAGTTGTTATGTGAAGGCGCACCTATTTTTAAACTTGCAGCCTGGCAGCAACCGAAGTTATTCTTCAGCATATATATATATATATATATATATATATATATATATATATATAGTTATTTGAGATACGAAGTACGTCTCAGCACAGTTTATTCCGACGTTTCGGCCGTGGGACCGGCCTTCGTCTGGGCATTTCCCAGACGAAGGCTCGTCCCACGGTCGAAACTCCCATGGCCGAAACGTCGGAATAAACTGTGCTGAAACGTACGTCGTATCTCAAATACCTTCTTACAGTATCAGGGCCTGTGTGATACTTCTTATAGCCCTTACATATATATATATTGTAGAAGAAGAGACAAGACACAACACCCTTGCTGCGGGTCGGCTGTTTTTTTCTGACTTCGTTTTCCTCTTTCTCTACCCGAGCATGTCCGCGAGTACCACTTTCTCTTCATTACACTCGGCCACGCTGCGTGCATGCAGTCCTGACAAAATTGGCCCTTCTCTGGCGTTGGTCATCTGTTCGAAGGTGGAAACATTCAGAGGTTCTGAGCCGTGAACCACCATAGGACGAAATGATGCCTCTGGCGGGCGGCATTGGCTGCCTCGCGGAGGCCGGTCACGCCCATGCAGTGACTTGGCTTGCTGAAGTGCCAACGATGCCTCTGGCGGTCGGCTTTGGCTGTTGCGTGCCGGATGGTATCGGCCACACAGCGATTTGATTTGGCAAGCGGCGAAACATGCGCTTGGTGGCTGGCCTATCCAACATTGCAGAATGCCTGGATATTCTTGCATGGATATCTCCGGAGGGCGGCATTGACTTTGTCGTGGTGGTCGTGCTTGTGTACGCCGCGACATCTCTGGCCGAGTTGCCGAAAATTGTGCGGGGCGACACTGGCTGTAACAGCGTGGTCTTAATGCCGGCTTACGCTTGTCCCGTCGAGGAGCCATATTGCCATGTTGAGTGGTTGGCGACACTGATGGCCTCCGAAAAATGTCAAGCCGTCTGCTGAGTGATTCTGTGTGTCTCCGCACAAGGCCCCCGTCTTCGAACACTTGTACTTAGAGATGGCCTTTAAGAGGACCGAACGCTTGGGGTTTTCGTTTCTCCTGGGGTCCTCTCGGAAGTTCAATTGGCGGATGTCCACACACTCGGCCAACGACTGTGGTAAAGTCCGGGGACGTGGCTCGCGCGTTGGAAGGTCCATCTTGCTGGCCTTATCTGGCCGGTCTGGTCTGTGGAGAAGTGGAGTACCCTGTACGGCAGCAGCCGGTGCGTCCACGTGTTCAAGTGATGGGGAGCGTGAGAGTAGCCTCTCCGACTGGGGATGGTGGCAAATGCTCTCGGTCGCTGACGGTATGGTGCTGGAATCGCATACCGATGGCGCACACTCAGAGAGCTGTAGCGGTGTACAGCATCTGGGGGGAGTTCCACCGGCGGGGGAAGTCGACAACGTTCTTTAGCAAGGGGTCATAGGGCACAGCAGCAGCGCCAGGATGGTTCCCTGCGGCTGCGTCGTTGGAACAACGCCCTTCATACAGTCCTTCTTCGGTAGTAGTCTTTGGCAGTGATGAACTTAAGTCAGGTACCGAGAAAGAGTCCGGAAACTCGAGTGGGGAACTGCAGCGCACAGCTGCAGCCTCGAGGTGGAACCCCTCTTGAGCTCCTTCCTCGGTACTGGTCATGTTGGACTGGGTGGTGGCAGAGAGGTGGGAGGGAGTCCGGCCAAAAGCAGCAATGAGCCTGAAACTCCACTCCGCCCACGATTGCTGCCGCACGCCTTCGAATCTGTGCCACGCCGCCGCAGCATTTCGAAGGTGGTCAATGGCTATGCACCACTTCTGCTGTTCCGTCCATTCATTGAGAGCTCCGAGAGCGTTGACGGCGGCCACCCAGTTGTCGGCGTCATCCTCGAAGCCTCCGAACTGCGGTAGATCAAAGGCCGCCGCCGATGGTGATACGGCTGCCAAAACTCCGGAGCATGTCGACGCCAAGCAATCGAGTTGGTATGAAAGCTCTTTGAGGGTATACCAGAGCTTTCTGCGGCGCTCTGGTGAGGTCTGTTCGTGGTCTTGGAAGGCGGCTGCGGTCAACGCGGCACTGAACGAGTGAAGTGCTGGCAAGGCGGAAGGAAACAGCACAGAGCCTGGCACCGTCAACGCGTTGACCGTGGCGCGGAGTCGCGCGATGGTGGCGGAAAGCTGGGCGGCGCTTTCGGGCGATTCGCACGCAGAACCAGTGGTGACGTCGGAGTAGTACTTGTCGATAAATGTACTCACTGCGGCGCTATCCTCTACCGAGGGAGCTTGAAAAGCACCCCTGAGCGGCTGAGGCGCTGATGGAGCACTGAGCGGGGCGTTGTCGCAGCGGGAAGCATGAACGGCATTCCCGGGCAACGGTAGGCCGTGCACTGTCCTGGTGGCGCCGGGGTAAGCATGCCCTTGATCCATCGAGGAGGCCTGGACGCCGTCCTCGAATGGTGGCGTTGGTGCTTCCGGCGGTAGGAGGGTCGCGGGCTCCATGAACGCGGTTCCGTGGGTGGCGTTCGCGAAAAGGGAAGCCCACAGCGGCGATGACCCGCGGGGACGCGCTTACGGTTCGTTTGTCGTGGACTGCGCCATTGAAGAAGTGACAAGACACAACACCCTTGCTGCGGGTCGGCTGTTCTTTTCTGACTTCGTTTTCCTCTTTCTCTACCCGAGCATGTCCGCGAGTACCACTTTCTCTTCCTTACAATATATATATATATATATATATATATATATATATATATATATATATATATATATATATATATATATATTGTAGCGAAGCTTTGGAACTAGTGGGTCGTCCTCTGTAGCGCCTTCTAGTGGGTCGCCTTCGAAGAGAAAGAGCAGCTCGTGCTGAGAGTCGGTCCCCGCCTTGATTGTCGCTGTCGTGCATCGTCGCCGAGCGCCCGCCAATAAGCGTCTTAACAATATATATATATATATATATATATATATATATATATATATATATATATATATATATATATATATATATATATATATATATATATAAGGAACAACAAAGAAAATACGACTTTCGTTGGTTTATCGGGTACATAATAGCGCAAACTTGGAAAAACACAGATTCGAGAAAAGAAGTAGGAGGGAGCAGAAAGGTCGGGGGCTAACTCGCCCAACAACAAGTCTTTCGTTGGTTTGGCGCTGTATATTTTCACTAACGTTTCGTCTGGTGGACCAGACTTTGTCAATGTAACAAGTACATCGTGGTGTCTTTCCTTATAAACACGCTTACATGAGATATTTTCGTGCAAGTTATCGATAGCAAGAATGACAAAATAAAATAGCGGTCACTCACAGTCGACATAGACTCATGCGCGCACATTTGGTACTCGTGGCAGTGAAGTCAGGTTACACACAGTAAGATAGATTGCACACGCAGTTGATATGACATTACACATTAGTAATGTGGCAGTATTATTAGACTGCACGGCACGTGGGGGGCAGAAAAAGGGGGGGGGGATAACGTCAGATCTACGCTTTAACTAACTTTTTCGTAGTAATGTAATCCCAAGCCAGCATCATACTGCAAACAGTTTGAGATCGCAAACACGAAGTCGGCACGCAGCATTAAGATCAATTTTTTCGCTCTTTAGCTTCCCCTCAAGTACCCTTCAAACACGTGAAGGTTAATGCGAGAACACACCCACAAAAACTATCGGAACTGCACAGCACAGTCACTGAAAACGATACACACATCCCAGTACGTCAACACGTGGTATGGTACGAAATTGTGGAATATAATGGGTGATTACCAACGTAACCGTATAGGAAACACGAACGATATCAGTAACAAAGCTGCCTATCCGAAGGAATACAAGGTTATTATTAATGGTGCTAAGTGGGAACGCTCGTAAGTGTGCCTGTGCTTTGGTTAATACCAGATGAGATGGTGCTAAATTTATAGATTAGGTAAGACTCGCGGGTTTCACGATCGTGATGAGAACGAAAGCCTGACACAAGTATAGTGGCCCGAATATTTTCAAAAGAATGTCCAGGTAAGCGAATGTGTCTTGATAATGGTAGGTTAGGAAGCTTATTGGCATGTGATCTATGGTTATTAAAGCGCAATCGAAATGAAGTTTCCGTTTGACCAATGTACTGCTTTTCGCATACGGTGCATTCAAGCATGTATATAACGTTAGAACTATCGCAATTAAACGAACCTCCTATGTTAAGGGTAAAGTCTGAAAACGTGCTAATGGCTTTCTGCGTAGTTTGCATATGTACGCACACCTTGCAACGTGCTTTGTTGCAAGGTGCACAGCCAGTTATTCTGTGCTCATACTTTTGATGACGTTAATAAATCTCGGAGATTCTTAGACCGTCGGTATACCACGCGAGGTGGTTCAGGAAAAATACTCTTGAGATGTTCACTTTGAGCAAGGATATTATAGTGGCGTTTTAATATGAAATGCACTTTTGGTGCTGAGGCCAAGTGCGTTAGTACAAGGTTGGTGCTATTCTGGTTTTCGGGCAAACGCTTCCCTCTCAGAATTTCCGCTCTATTCAATTTATCTGCTCGACCTATTGCGTCATCGATTAAAGCCGATTGATATTGCGGTTTCGTGAGGGAAGTTTTAAGTTGTTCGCAATTAGCTATGAAATCTTTGCAGTTGGAGCACAATCGTTTAAAGCGGTGGGCCTGGCTATAAAAAATGGCGGTCTTGCAAGTCGTACATGACTGCTCTGGAAATGTAGAAGCGCGCTTTTATCAGTAGGTTTGCGGTATTGTTTAGTCAGCAGTTTTCCTTGGCATAGTGACACTGTGACGTCTAGAAAGTTTACCGAAAGCGACGAGTAATTATGCGACAGTTTGATTGAAGGATGGAACTTATTAAACGAATCCATAAACTTCAAAAGGTTTTCCTCCCCATCGGTCCATATCAAGAAGATATCATCAATGAATCGCTTATAAATGAAATGCTGTATGTCAGTGCTGGATAAGAAATCATTCTCCAAAATACCCATACAGATATTAGCATTATTCGGGCCTATTCGAGTTCCCTTTGAAGTATCACTGACCTGAACGTAATGGCTATTATTGAATTCTAAGTTATTAAGTTCAAGAATAAGCTTCAGCAGCTATCCGAAGGTTTCTTTATCTACAGGCTTTGCAAAACGAGAATCTTCATACACTTTAAGGACTGCCGAAATCCCATCAGCATGCGGTATGTTTGTGTAAAGCGAGGCGACGTCGAGAGTTGCAAGGATTGAATTATGTGGAATGGTAAGGTTCAATATATCTTGGAGAAAACTCTTGGTATCCTTTACGAATGACGGAAATGTTTGAGGACTTTGGTTGATCAGGGAGTCTACATTGCGTGAAATGTTTTCCGTTGTAGTATCCACGCCGGAAATGATCAGGCGGCCTGGGTTACCTTGTTTGTGAATCTTTGGTAGCAAGTAAAACCTACCAGCTACGGTTTGAGAGACCTAACGGTTTTTCCGTCTAGTTTTTTCTGCTTTAGTAGTTTTGTGAGCTGATCTATCAAAATGGTCCTAAAGTTACCGGTTGGATTGGCCGGAAGGCGTTTATAAAAAGTGGTATCCGAGAGTTGTCGGGTCGCTTCCATGATATAGTCACTCTTATTAAGAACAACAATCGCTCCTCTGTCTGCAGGTTTTATGACGATATCATTATTATTAGAAAGCTCTTCAAGCGCTGTTTTTTTATTCGTCATATTCTCTCGGTAACGGACACGGGTCTTGTTCGAGTATTTCACGTTGCACTGCAGTTATATACAAATCTAGACATGTATGACGTTGCGATGGTGGGATCCAGTGCTTGTATGACGGCACAGGTAGTTTAGTGTCACTAGGATTTTTGCGGTTATGGAAGTACTCTTTTAGGCGCATGGTTCGAGCATGGTTATGGAAGTACTCTTTTAGGCGCATACGAATATTCGTATATATTCACTCATATTCGTATATATTCACTGTGACTGGCTTCCACAAAATTGTGTGCATAAATAAATAAAGGTAGAAAAACGGGAATTCTTAATTTGCTTTGCATTTTAAAGACCAGCACAATAATTCAAACTTGCGTCACATCAGAAGTAATCCGTAGCATTTCAGGAGGTTCGTGCTAACAATGCCATTTGAAACGAAAAGCAGCGTTCAAAGAAGTTGCACTTCTTTTCTGCTCCTTGCAATGCCCTCGGATGTCACAGTTAGTTTTACGGAGAATGCGCTATACCTGCCAAGCATTTCAAAAATGATGTTTCACGAAACCTAAATGAAATCAACACACAGTGAAGAGGGCACATTTTTGGGCAAGCTGGTGGTCCATTATGTAACCCCAACGCAAAAAAGGGACAAAAGACAAGGAAGAACTTGTTTGTAGAGTCAAGGAAGGACAAGGAAGAACTACAGCGCTCGCCTGTAGTTCTTCCTTGTCCTTTGTCCATTTTTTTGCGCTGGTGTCACATAATACAGTGAAGCTAAGGAAAGTACAGGGGGGCATTATTTGCATGTTTTAACTGTAATATAGTATAACTATGACATAAATAGAAAGAAATTAAAGTGAATGAGAAATCAGCTTGCCGCTGGTAGGGACTGCGAACCTACTGGCTTCCCAGGTTTACAGAAACGTAACTACCCAATGAAGTGGATGGGAAAGCTATAGCCGTTGTAGCCTAATTGATAGAGCATCGGACGCGTTTTCCGAATGCTGCAGGTTCGGTTAATTAAATCTCACCGCGCTCTGACTGCCTCTCTACGAGGTGGCTGTATTCTGATCATTGAATGACATGCGGATCGAGGCAACGACATCACTGCGAAAATGCATTCATAGTTGAAGGACGCGCCGATGCCACGATCACGCCGGACAGATTTAAGTTGCGAAACCGAAAACTGGACGCAAAGATGCACAAAAAAGATGGGTCGAGATGGAGAGGTGCAGACATACGGAGCGAGCAGAAATTTGGATGCGGAATTCTACAAGCTGCAAGTTAAACAACGCGATACGATAGGAAAACGTGTATGCAAGGTACTAGTTACGTACGGGTCCTTAGTCATCGTCACCTGTGCCGTTTAGCTTGCAGCATGTCCCACCGACTCCTCTAACAATGAGCACAATTGAGGAACAAACTTTTCCAGTGGGACTAGGGCAACATGGAACACACATACTTCGCGCGTATAAACACTGCATACAACAATCAAGCCACTAATTTTCAGGTGCTAATAAGCAAGCCCTTCGGTATAAACACGAACGCGTGCACGCACGCTGATAATTGCAACTGATACACGAAGGGGGAAAAAACATCATAGTTACCTTCTAGTGGAAGAAGCGGACGGAGAAGAGCGGGAGATTCACCACGACCCGTAGAACAAGAAACCAACAGGGAACACTTCACGGTCTTAGGTCGTAACACCTTCCACACGTAGAAATGTCCCAGAATACAACTGGATTAACGAGATTTCTGCATAAAACATTCATTAAAACTATTTCTTCATCCACTACACAAAAACTCGCACCTCTCATATCAACACAACCGCCATGACACACGCATCACGTGTGCCGTACGAAACTGTGGTCGTCGGTTTTAGAACTATTCTGCTTTAAATTTGCTCTTTCGCCTATAAATAAATGCAGCATTGCTCAAAGACATAATTAGCTTGACTAAATTACGTTTATGCAAGTGTCACTGCGCCCAAGCTCACGTATGATATGTGTGTAACTAACGCTGCGGGAAAAACGCAACTGACCAACGAAAACAACAAACATGGCGGCTAAGATGGGCGCTCTGACATTGCTCTGGTTACTCTGGTCGTGTTGTATATGTGGCTTTCTGAAGCTACTAATCGTGACCGAGTGGAGCGAGCGTGAAGTAACAATGTTGATAAAGTGGCTATATATAGAGCAGTGCCTTGTATGGCCGGCGCGCGCGGTGTGGAAGTGAAAACACAGAGGTGATACCGTTGCACGATAACTGGCACAAAACTCTCCCAGCCACAAAACTGAATGCCTCAAATTGAAGCCTCATTTTCTTTGCTTGCGTGTGTGCGTGTTTGCTGGCTAGTGTTCTGGCAAACGTATTCGTGCTGAAATTACAACAGACGTATTCGATTGGTGAGCTCTCCCACAAGAGATAAATAGTTCTGTCAATAAGGGTGGGTACGTGGACTTGTTAGTGGGTCATTTTTAAGCTTCGTTGTAGCGCGGCAAATGGCACGGACATGAGAAAGAAGCGTACGATGGCACACAGCGCTATATGTCCTGTGTGTTTCCTTTGTGTGGTGTCCGTTCTTTGCGCTGTTAATTTAAGCTATATGTCATACGTTTTTTTTCTCGTGTCCATGTCCTTTCGCTCGCTACAACGACGCTTAAGAAATTGTGGCCAGTCTTGTTAACAGAAAAGCCCCGGCACATCCCACGCACTGTGGGAATCGATGTAATGCGAAGCAGCCAGCAAGAAGCAAATCATGCTGTACATAATATAGATGTCATTATTTACATGTTAGGACCTGTAATTTGTGTTCTTCATACAGTCACGTCGCGCAATACAAATTTTGGTGTATATCAAGCTAGCGAACTGGACGCAAGCGCACCATGAGCGTGGAATGTAAATGTCATTGTAGGTGACCAGCATGCCAAAATTTTCATGTTACCACCTGCCACTAATGTTCGCTTAAAGGAGCAGTGACACCAAATTTCAAACTCGAGATTTGGCGTTCACTGGATTGCTTGGTATGCATGAGTTTTTTTAGCGAAGTATGAATTGCGTCCGTTACGTAGAAGTTATTCTGTATCGAGCGGGAAGAGCGTACAAAGGCTCAACGGCGCGTTCATGCCATGCAATACGACACTATTTTGACGTGTTCAGCTGGCTCCTAGGCCACGGCTCAGGCGCTGGGTGACGATGCGCGAGCAACGCTGACGTCGACAAGTTTAATGTTTTCATCGTGGTGCCTACTTGGGGTACCGCCTAGCGGCGACGCCAGGCTGCCTGGCAACGGCGTCGCTTGCTTTGCTTTGCTTGGTTCGTGCAGCGCGTTCGTGTGAATCCTGCGTTTTCGTTGTGCCGCTTCGGGTGATCTGTCGTGGAGTCATGAGCGCGAATGTGATTATTGGGAGTTACGATCCCCATCGCATTATGTGCCAACATGCCGTGGAACCATTGTGCGCTGCAATCGTGCTCTTCAAATAAGAGAAAAAGCAAAAAGTTTGCTGCACCATTGCGAAACGCTACCACCACAACGCGCTCACGGAATCAAAACGCCAGGCCTCCGCGTTTCACTTTCTTTCTTGTCGCGTTTGAGTTTGTGAGCAGTATACACTACAAGTGACACACATGGCGATATTCACTGACTGGCCAATTATTACGACACATTGGTTATGCTTAGTTAGATGGAAACACGACAATAAGCGATCAAAGTGCACCAGTAGAGAACGTATGGTTCAGAGAAATATTTGCAACAAGTAACACCCACGCAGCGTTCATCTGCGTAGTTGTGACACATCTTGCCAGCCAGCGTGGCCCAAGCGCGCGTCTCCAGCTGCCTCCTCGTCGCTGCTGGGTCGGGCGTCGATATCAGAATCACTACTCTGAAGAGGATCGAACCGTAAATGATTGATCACGTCGCCAATCGCAGCGATTCCATATTCCTCGGTGTTTTCATCGTCGCGTCTGGACGCTCTTGACGGCGGCGCCGACGATGGGGGGCGGCGAACACAGGCCTACACGTGCGCGCCGAGCATACGAAATGTCAGCTGAAACTTGCGTCACCATTTCGTGCGGCCACGTGATCAGATGGGGCGTGACCGCGGGCGGTGGCCGCTTGGCAGCGTTGGCAGCGCTAAAAATTGGCGGCCTTTGCTCCCGTTTTGGAATTGCGTTCGATACTGGTCATACTGATCATTATTACATATTGTCGCGTGCACCCATTCATCCCGGCAGTCAGGACGCAGAGGACGATGACAGTTTCTTGGGCGCTCTGAGCTCATCGGACTTGAGCAGACGGCAGCGAGACGATGCAGAAATTCGACCGGTCATCGATTATTTAGAGGGACGTAGCGCCGTTATACCACGCCACCTATCCCGCGTGTTGACATCCTTCTGCCTCCGAGACAATGTTCTATACAAGAAAAACACCCGTTCTTCGAGCCGCGCTTACCTCCTCGTGGCTCCGAGGGACATGCGGGACGACGTCCTCTTCGCTTGTCATGACGAGCCCACATCTGGCCACCTAGGCTACTCACGAACACTCGCCAGAGTAGGCGAAACATACTACTGGCCCGGACTTTCGGCAAGGGTGAAGCAGTACGTCAAAAGCTGTCGTGAATGCCAGCGCCGGAAGACACCATCTCATAAGCCGGCTGGGTTGCTTCAACCAATTGAACCTCCTCATAAGCCGTTTGACCAAGTAGGCATGGACATTCTCGGCCCCTTTCCTCTGTCGACCGACGGCAACAAATGGGTGATTGTCGCAACTGACTATCTCACACGCTATGCCGAGACAGAGGCGATCCACGAGCCACGGCTTCCGAGGTAGCGCAGTTCTTCATGTGCCACATCGTTCTGCGCCATGGTGCTCCCTCCACAGTCATAACAGACAGAGGGACAGCGTTCACTGCGCAGCTTATGGACGAAGTTTTTCGACTAAGCAATACCAGACATCGAAAGACGACTGCTTACCACCCGCAGAGTAACGGACTTACCGAGCGACTAAATAAGACAGTCACAGACATGATCTCCATGTACATCGACGTCCAACATAAGACATGGGATCGGATTTTACCTTACGTGACGTTCGCTTATAACACCGCCGTTCAAGAGACAACGCGATTCACACCATTTCGCCTTCTATACGGCCGCGAAGTTCAGACGATGCTGGACGCTATGCTTCCTTGTGAAGACGTCGATCAGTTAACAACTGACGCCGAAGAATTTGCACAGCGTGCCGAGGAAGCTCGCCAGCTCGCGCGACTACGCATTGGTCTACAGCAACAGGATGATGCACGACGCTACAACATCCGCCACAGGGACGTATCTTACAGTCCAGGAGACCAAGTTTGGGTTTGGACCCCTGTTCGTCGCCGTGGACTCTCCGAAAAGCTGCTAAGCAGATACTTCGGTCCGTATAAAGTGTTACGCCGCGTGAGTGACGTAAACTACGAAGTGATTCCGGACACTGCGTCTTCAGCACGGACACAACGAAAACAACCGAGCGCCGACATCGTTCATTTCGTGCGCATGAAGCCTTATTTTGCGCGTTTATAATTTCTCCGTCTGTTCATTCATTTTTCTTGCTTCCTTTTTACTTGTGCTGCTGACATTGGCTCATCCTTCACTGACTGTGCGAGCAACATGTCATCATTTTTCAACTACCTTGCAGCATCGAGACGATGCTCTCTTTTTAGATGTGAAGCATCTTATGGCGAAGCTTAATCCGGTGGTGGTGGTGGTGGTGGTGTGCCGCGTGCCCACCCTTACTGCGCATGCGCAAACAGTTAAAAAAATAAAAATAAAAACCTCCTCTCCCCCTCTCTCTCCTCTAGGCATCCCTCCCCGCGGCAACCACACCCACACTGCGCATGCGCCTCCCTTCCTCTCTCCCCTCTTACACTCCCCCCCTCTCTCCATCCCTGCCCGCGGCGTCTAACTCCCCCTGCGCATGCGCGTCCCCCCCCTCTCTCTCCTCTCCTACGCTCCCCCCCCCTCTCTCCTCTACGCATCCCTGCCCACGGCGTTCACACTCCCACTGCGCATGCGTGTCACCCCCCTCTCTCTCCTCTCCTACGCTCCTCCCTCTCTCGCCTCGCGACGCCGACGCAGGCAGCGTCTGCTAGCGAGTTTCTTGGTTGAAAAAACCGACTGCTCGCGCTGCACAACCGTTCACTGGCCATCCCGTATATATAGCAATGGATCTTGACCTCCAAGGTGGTGCCGGTTGGAGATTTCTCCTGTGCGTTGTTGAACAATAAAAATTCGCAGCGTGCGCGTTAACTAAAAGCGGAGTGCGGGTCTCTGTGTCCAGTCGGAGTCTTCTGTCTCTGATTGCCCATTAGCAGCGATTGGCATGTTCTAGTAGGAAAAACTGCTCCATCACTGCCTGCTTTGCGCCTCCCCAGTTTTCTCTCCTGCGCAACGCTGCGATGAGCGCCAGCGTCAACGCCGCCGCCAGTGTAAGCGTTAGCGCCCGCTGCTTCACATCTACACATGGTTCCCTTTAGCGGGAGATGGTGTAATTTTTTTTGAAGGAGGGAATAATGCCACCTGCAGTAGCGGGTCATATGCAAAGGCAAAGGCACAGACCAAGAAAAGAAAGAAGTGCGCGCGCGATCCCGCTCTTGCGAGCAAGCCTAACCGACGCGCTTGTTAAGAGCCTTGTTGCTCAGCGTTGTAATAAACCTTGCCTGGACCTCTGAAGCGACGTGATAATATATTAATTCGTCACTTTGTTGCATTATCAGTACCGAATCGTTATTAGGGGACCGATAACTACACGTTGACGCAATAAAACGCGACATGCGTAAAGTTGATGTCGCTGCTCCTTTAATTTTTCACCTAGAATCGCAGCTAGTCGCGAGACCAATCTGCCTCCGTTTCGCATGCGTTCGTCTTCTAGCGCTTTGCGCATCGTGCAGACACCATCCGCGTTCCAGCGTTTAAATTGACGGATACTTTGTCAATTCCAAAGTGTGTTCCTCGAACGCCTGTCCCCTCTGGAGACGGGGTCGGTCAGAATGGAACGTGATGCGCGCGTCTCCCCTCCTTGCATGATTAGATACGCCGGGCACAGCGACGCTATGCAAGAAGAGCGAGCGCTGTAGAGTCCAACGCGACCGGCGTCCGTTTGCGCGTCCCGGCGCTGGCACCGTGCCAAGGCACGGCTGGAGGGACGAACGGAAGTGAGCATGATGGCATTCACCTTAAAAATTTGGTGTATGTCAAGCTAGCGAAACGGCCATGAGAGTGTCATGAGCGTGGCATGACAGTCATGTTGAACATGACATGTCATGATTTTTATATTACCACTCGTCATTTATGGTCGTCACACAGTCACGTCAGTCAATACGAAATTTGATGCATATCAAGCTAGCGAAAAGGCCACGAGAGTGTCATGAGCTTGGCATGCAAGTCATGTTGCACATGACACGTCATAATTTCCATATTATCACTTGTTATTTATACTGGTGATACAGTCACGTCACGCAGTACCAAATTTGGTGTATATCAAGCTAGCGAAACGGCCCGAGAGTGTCATGAGCGTGGCATGCAAGTCATGTCGCACATGACATGTCATGATTTCCATATTACCACTTGTCATTTATGCTAGTCATACAATCACGTCGCTCAATACCAAATTGGGTGTATATCAAGCTAGCGAAACGACCGCGAGCGTGCCATAAGCGTGGCATGCAAGTCATGTTGAACATGACATGTCATGATTTTCCTATGACCACTTAGCATTTATGTTCGTCATACAGTCGCTTCACGCAATACCAAATTTGGTGTATATCAAGCAAGCGAAACGGCCGTCAGCGCGCCATGAGCGTGGCATGTAAATCATGTTGTACATGACATTCAGGTCATGATTTTCATATTACCACCTGTCATTTATGTTGGTCATGCACAAATGTCTCAT